>JZKD02S2440328.1:65300-85463 GCA_000966675.3 Picea glauca
ATATGCCCCCATAAAGGATGGGCCTTTGAAAATTATGGGACCCACGTCGATGACCAAAAAATAATCTGAGTTAGTGCGGACAAGAGGAAGAATGTTATCAATGTTGGTGGAATGGTTAGGCTCGTAATGTGTAAGTTGGTTGATGGTGACGATTTTCCTATTGTGGGGGAACATCATCGTTCGAAACACAGAAGAGGCCACCACCTTCATGGCATACATGTAGCTATGTTCGAACAAGATATTGTAATCAAGTGGGGCATCGATAACTTCAATGTTGATCAATATGGTTTTTCCCCCAAGTTCTACGGGGACATTTTGAAAGAGACGTTTAGGGGATGATGGTCGATCGTCATAAGCTCTCAGGGTGATGGTGGATGGTACTAGCTTAGGTGAGCTGAGTTTTTTCCATACTACTTTGGACATGATGCATGTGGATGCACCTTCATCGATGATACACCGATGAACTGTGATGTTCTGTATCTTAACTGGTATTTGGAAAGATACCAGGGCGAGGAGGCGTGGTTCTTCACTATCTAGATCAAAGGTGATGAGTCTAGTATCAATTGGGTCGACTTCCACCAAGGCAAAAAGAAATGATTTATGTTGAGTTGGATAGGTTTGGAGGACCTCCAATACAGACATGGTTGTAGGAGATTGATATAACTGGTCGACCAGACTACAGTTATGGGCTTCCCTAGCATGAGGGTTATGTGTGTTCTGTCGTAATGACATACAGGGTATATGAGGGTTTGGTTCAGTGTTAGGGCGTGGAATCATCAATGGTTTTCTGACTATATTGGAGCTATTTTGGAGGTGGTTGGGTTAGATTCATAGGGAACATCATATTGGCAACCACATGTTTGCAGAAGAATCTCTTCTTCATTGGTAAGGAGGATGTTGCGATTAGTCAGATTTCCAGGTTGAGTGGGACCTAGGTTTTGATATTTCCCCATCTGGGGTGGAGCAGGGTGTACCTCTTGTTGGGTATTCATCACACCATGGTGTGGAATGGGGTTTTGCAAAATGGTCGGAGGTGGTTGTTGCAAATACTGTTGTGGGGCATGTTGGGGGGCAGGCGACACTGGAGGACATTATGCATTCATGGACTCTTTCATCCATTTGAAATCAACAATTTGGGGGAAATGGTGTGTATAATGTCCATACTCACCACAAAGAGTGATCTAGAATCAGATCCAAGAGCTTGATGGGGCTCAGAAAGGCCTAAAAATCAAAGTTCTCAAAATGGCTTCAAAACGGACGTGTGCATGGGCCTCGTCGATGCGAACCCAATGCAACTTGAACATGCTCAAATAAGCATTGTATTCTCCTAATATAACGTTCTTTTTGTTTTTCCAAATAGGCAAAAAAAATGTTGACTGTATAGTTCGTATAGTCCGTACAGTGCCACGTGGAAGCTGACTGTATAGGTCCTATGGTCGTACAGTTGTTGTGGCAACATAGTTGGCATATTTTGTACAACTGACATGGACCAACCAGGAAGTGACACGTGTCACCACTAAAAGGGTGATACATGGCACGCTCATACATATTCCACTTGGCCCTACCATACGGTGACACGTGGCAGGGTATGGTGTTGACAGGGCATATAGTTGGTAGGTACGGTGCTGACAGGGAAGACATGTGGAAGGCGTGCTGAAGTGGCATGTTGGTGACTGGGAAGAAGACTTGGACCAATCCCATGTTGACAAGTGGCAGATATTTTAGATGAATAGGGTGGTGCCACCTGGCCCAGACTTGGGCTGCCATGTGGTACCCCATGGTTGGTCATTCGGTTTATGAAAAATTGTTGGAGTTCGCACGATTCGAACTCGGGACCTCCGATAGGAGGAAACGCCTTGGGGGGAAGTCAGATTCCATTTCTCTATGATGGGGCTTGTTATTACAAGTCCGAAATGTAATATTTAAAGTGCAAATATGTGTTAATTGGAGGTGGAAGGGGTTCAGGTCTAGCCCCAGCCTGTGGCTTTACCACTTCACATGCCCACAGTGTATACGGAGGGTGCTTGATTCCAATAGCATACAAACATAGTTTGTTAAGCACCAGCACCTGGATTCTGGGCGTATCCCATATGTCCTGGAATATGTGTTGGTTGTTAGCGTGTGGTGGCAGTTAGCCCGTGGAACAGGCATAGCCCCCGATCCTGTGAGAGTGCCATACGACCCGGGGCTCGTTTCAGTTGTTAGCACGAAGAGCCTGGGGCTCGGTCCTATTGTAAAGCATCATGCGATTAGGGATTTGTGGGTTGAAGGCTAGCGCGCAGCCCCTAGGGGGCTAGTGCTTGGCCATATGAATGCCATATGACCATATTTAGGGGGGCACGCACTAGGGAAGAGTAGCTTAGCCCGAATTATAGTTATAAAGTGGGGTTTTACAATATATTTATGGATTTTATTGATTTTATGCCTGTTATTGAAGATGTTTGGCCAATATTGGGGGATATTGGGTCCTTTTTGAGGCCAGATCTTGGGAGGAAGTTGGGAGATGGTTACCAAATTCAGGCCTATATAAAATAGGCCTTCTTGAGTCCATTGAGAGAGAATAGTGGTGGTTTAGAACAAGTTTACAATGCTGGATTATTAAGCCAAAGGCCATTGTTATACAGGGAAACTATTGAGGAGCGTACCTTTGCAGGCCATTTCTGGGAGCCTCATCCATCCAATTTGGGTTTCGTCAGTTTTGATGTGTTCATGAGATCTGATAGAACACGACCAGGTCATTGTTGTTAGACCAGCTCATTGTTGTAACCTTTTGGTACTATCATGATGTACTTGTAAAGCTTCGAACAGAAATAAGAAAATCCCACTGAGACAAGGCCCGGAGACGTAGGCGAGATTGCTGAACTCCATTATCACATTTGTGTTATGGTTTGTTGTTGTTTATTGCTTCATTTCAGATTTGCACATGTTTATATGGTTGTGATAACTTATCTTATCTTCTTCCTCTTTCTTTAAGCTTCCTAATTGGTTATTCAATGCATGCATAATAACTCAACCATAGTCGTGTAAAAGATCTTTTTTGGATCAAGTGGTATCAGAGCTAGTTGACGTTTGGAATTTGAGTTTTGCATGTTAACCAAGGAAGAGCTCATCTCAAGGGAGAAAATGGCATGTACAGGAGGATTTTCTCAAGATGAGAAGGAATTCAGAAATTCAGTGTTTGACATGGCCGAGATGGTGAAAGTGTTGTATGAAGACTACTTGGAACGAAAGAGCTTGGTTCAATTGAAAGATTCAAAGAACAACAAAGGAAAAGAGGGATTGAAGGAAGTGCCTTCTATATTTGTTTCAAAAAAAAACTCTGAGGTATGCAGTGAAGGTCATTCATCAAATTCTCCTTGTTCTCATCAAGATGGTTGTGGTGCATTTGAAAAACATACAAGAGGTATAGGTTTCAGATTACTAACCAAGATGGGTTATGAAGGAAAGGGCCTTGGAATTGAGGGCCAAGGCATTGTTAATACCATTGAGGTTTTGTAAAGGCCACGATATTTGGGATTGGTATGTGGTGAAGTGGAGCTTGGAGCATCCTCCAATATTGATTCCAAAACTTCAGAAGCAAGTAATGCTTCAAATAGCCAGTTTAAGACATTGCAGGAACACTTCACGAAGGGAAATGGTGTATCACTCCAGGATTGTGGTATTGAATGCAAGTTATCTCCAAACAAAAGTGAAGATTAGAATGGAAGGTATAATGGTCATGTTTTTAGCAATTCTCCTTTTAATTATAATAAGCATAATCAAGTAAACCGAAACTTGTGGAATAATTATCCATGTACTTATTGTCATTCACCTAAGCATTTTGTTGCCAAGTGTTGGAAGAGACAAAATTTTTACAGGAGACCTATGTCGACCAGGAAGGAAACAAAACATAAAGATTCAACTCCACAATGGAAAAAAGAGAAGGCTAAATAGGTCTGGATGCCAAAAACTCAGTGCACTTTTTGCAATAGGAGTGGACATCAGAAGGCTAGTTGTTGGAAGCTTAATATGGAGCTTCGTCCAAGGAAGGACAAAAGGATTGTGAACCCAACACAAGTGTGGGTTTGAAAAGGACACGTGGCACAAAATATTGTAGTCCAAAGACTTAGCTCTTCGAGGGATTTGTGTCAAGAGGATTCGACAAGTGTCGAACCTGGAGCCCCGAAGTGATGAGAACCGTAGATCTATGAATCTATGTGGAATATTGCGGACTATTAGATTGAAGGACGAAGAAGTTATCAATCTATGATGATGTGGCTTGCTGACGTCATCCCGGGTGACATGGACCCGCTTTACGCATGCCACATGTCACCAAGTTTTAGATGATTTACATACCCATTGTGCACGTTAGAGAATGACACGTGTCACCACCTATCGAGGACACGTGTCACCCCTTGACCCTCACCACATGTCAATTTATGGTTCGTGGCCACCTAGCCTACATGGCTGGTGACGTGCCCGTAAGTCTGGGAGTTTGGATAGCTTTGGGAGTTCAGAAGATGAGGGGTGTGGTACGATTTAGGAACATCCAATGCAAATCACCGAATGTCGATCATCGAAGGGCGAAGGCCACATGGTGAGATATCGAGAGTTTGAGAGTTTGGAATAGTGTGGAAAAAAGAAATGCTCGATGAGAATCATTGAACCCCGAACACCGAAGGGCTAGGGGCATGTGGTGAGATTACGAGACGTTGGGGATTAGGGTATAGGAATGTTCAATGCCGAACACCAAAATTCTTCTTAACCGTAGATCTAGGTGGAGGGTGTGGACAGTTAATCCCCTCTGTTGTTCGGTGATATGAGGATTTTGAAAACCACATTGGAACTCCCAAAGCACTGAAACCTTTGCTAACACAGACTCTTAACTCCCAGTTTTCAGCCCAAGGTCACCAGGAAGACCCTGCTAGTTGGTTCAAGCACAGAGTGATGGATGTGAGTTTCGGGGAATCTCTTTAAGAGGGTTTTTCTTAAGTAAGGGATTGGAAATGAACCAGGGAAAGTGAAAAATTGATGCCCCATCCCTAGAAAAGCTATTTAGGGGTTGGGTGTGTTACAATATTGTATAATTCAGGTATTGAAAGGGTTTTCAACTTTGGTGAATCAATATGTGCAATCAAAATATACTAAAAAAAAAAACGCTCAATCAAAATATACAAATGGCATGACACATGTGCATGATAGAAAGAGAGTCATCCATGCAATAATAATTTAGAGCAAACATTATGTATTGAAACTCATCTAATCTTGGAAAACACTTTCTTTAAATCATTTGAAATCAATAATGAAAAAAGTCAGAGTTCTCAACCTAAAACTCTGATAAATATTTAACAATCTATATCAATTTAGAATTGGATAAATCTTTTAAGAATATTATTCCACTATACATGAATCTTAAATCATAGTAAATACAAGTGACAAAATGCTTAAAAATATTGTTACACTATACATAAATTTTGAATCATGATAAAACAAAACCTTTTGATACTCAAAAATTTTACTAAATTTTTATAAAATTTATGATTAAAAAAAACTTTTTTTTACTAAGTTCTTATAGAATTATGATTAAAAAAAAATTGTTTTTACTGCATTAATTTACTCCTTATAAACCCCACACAATTTATTGCTCAATATTTACATCTAAGGTGTTTTTTAAAGGAGGGCTCTTCTTATACTTTCGTCGTTTGTCCATAACCTATGAAAACATGACATGTATTGGACTTTTTTTGTGGATGTACCCAACAAGCAGGTGAAATAAGCATGCAACTTCCCAGGTTGTTTTGCTTTTATTGGCATGTCTTCTCCTTCACTGACTCAAAATGTGAAGACTTCCAAGTTTCTTCATACGGGGATTGGGTGTTTGTTAAAATCCATCAATGTGGAGTAAATCCTTTCGCTAGAGGCATAGAGAACCAATTTAGATGCCTGGTGTAAATTTCCATTTCTATCCGCCAACAAGTTTTTTGGTTGAGGTAACTGGAAGGGTGATTATGGAGGTGGAGAGCTTGTGGATAAGACAAGAATGAAGGGGACTAGGAAATGGATTTTGCAGTATATTGCATAGCTCTTTGTTGTAGCCCCCATCAATAATTCCTCCCTTGATTGCAGGTAGGGTCCTCATGATCACAACTACTTTTTCATAATGACATTGATGTTAGCTACAAGACCATTAGCAATCCACAAGCCATGTACACTTCATATGTATTCTTTCTCTATTTGATGGTTTCTCCCTCCTGTCAGTGCCTATAGTCATGCAGTGCTGTAAATTGCAGTATTGTCCATTCCATTGCTTTGATCGATTTGGGTTCTATTCTCCAAAGTGCAGTGATTTTTGAGAGGGAAAACAAGGAATGGGGGTTTACGTTTACCAATATTTGGAATATCTCTTGCAATTGAAGGTAATTTGTTTGTTGATCTTTAGATTTTTTTTTTTTTCTTTCTGTCAGATTTTATGGACTGTAGCGATGCTTGCTCATTTGATTCCTTTGAGCACGCAGCTTCTAAAAAGATTGAGGCGATGGTTCCAAATTCTTAAAGTAGATATATTGAAATAAAGTTCATTCGATTCCTTTGACTCTTGAGCACATAACTTTCGAGAAGACTGAGGGATTGGTTCCAAATACATAAAGTAGGAACGTTGATATGAAGTTAAATTCATGTTGGCACAAAAATTATGAAAGTCTTGTAATTTCTAGCATGGGATACGGGGTAAAATTGTAATTTCAAATTTCGACAGTTTTTTAATTTTCTATACACAATAGACTTATGTAAATGTACTGAACTTTGCAAATGTTAAATACTTTTTACATGTTGCAAATGTTAAATACTAGAATTGAGTTGTTATTAAGACTCTTATACCATCAACTACTGAATGAAACGTGCAACCTCTGAGTTGGTTGTGTTCAACTCATTGCATTTCCAATCTGTGAAGCCCCCTTTATATTTGGTTATAAATTTCATGCCCACCAAAACATATTGACTCTGTTTTTGTTGATTTCTCGAGTAGTAGTGATAACATCTGGCCTATTAAGCATAGAAATACATTTGAATTTTGAGCATGGATATCCTTGTATTTTCTTTCTTAGAGGACATGGAAGAAACAATTTCTCTAGAGGATATCCAAGAGGAATACATTTGTTTTTTCGAGTGTAGTAACTTATGTATGTTGCTTGTTTTTTTATTTTGAGTGTGGTTGTTGTAAATAATGGTTTAGTCTAGTTTGACTTTCAACTTTTGGCAAGCTCTCAGGTGTATGTGTAATATTGCAATGCTTAGATTTATAATTTTAGTTGTCGTGTGTATGTATAATATTACAACGCTTAGATTTATATTTTTTTAAACCTTTTGCGTAGATATTAAAAGTATAGTTGTATTTTTGTGGAATCCTATTATCTCCTCCATATATTCTAATATGAAAAACAGTGCCAAGATAACAAATTTAATACGCAAAATTTTATAATACTATTTAAGCATTAAATGAAAGACTAACATCCATTCAGATCTGGCTTGTGCTTTTATGTGCCATATTTTAGAGTCCTCTACTTTTTCAGTTGCACCAGAGGCAAGGACTTTGAGATTTCAATTTTAGAATCAGATCATTTTCCCTTCTATGTATTCTATGTGCAACATATGAGTCTCAGAGTGTACAGGAATAGAATAAGAACAATGTGCAATTTCGAGTTAAATATGATTAATATCGTGTCACTTTCAACAATTTGAGCTTAATCCTATTGATTCAGATTATTGGAAGGGTCAATAGAAAAATCAACCATTGACTTTTCCATTGATCTTTCCGATCACCTAACTCTATAATCAAGTTAGAGCTTAACCCAATTGTAAGCCCATGATGTGGATGTTAGGATGATAGGATCATCATAGTGCTCAACGAAGCTCATGAGTCCGTTCAATAAGAAAAAAAAAATTACACCACCGTGTAAAACATGACATGGAATAAAATAATAATAATAAAAATTACACCTTAAGAAAGTGGGTCCCTCTAAATGCTTCATAAATTTGGGTTTAAGATGGATTTATGCTGGTTTAAGTAAAACTTAAATTCAACCTTGATTGGTTGCTACTATAAAATTTAAATTAATATCAATAGTCTTTAAGCAAAATTTCATTAAAAAATTGAACTAAAGTAAAATATATGCCTTCCAACAATTAAAGAAATCACAAATATTATATATAACCAAATGTCAAATGTTAGATATAACCAGATAATAGTTATAGCCAACGCTAAAAGCAATTAGGTATGGTCCAATTTAGATTTTAGATTGGAGGAATGGTCCATTTTAGATTTTAGATTGGAGGAATGATCAATTTTAGATTGTGTAGCAGGTGGAGAAAAATGTTATTTTGGTTGGAATTATCTCCATCATGGGCATATACTGGATCATTGATGTAGAAAACTTCCCTTCCATGATTGTTGAAAATTACTAACTCCTCAATAGTAGTACTTCCATCAGTAAAAAATGATGAAATTTGTATCAGTAGTATTTCCATCGGTTAAATATGTGGGGTCAAATGCTAAGATCGAGTTCCAAGAGGGGACTACATCCTGTGGTAAAATTCTAGAGAAACTCACAGAGGTAAGCATGAATTTTTATAAATTGGTGTAAAAATGTAGATTGGTTTGAAAGCTAAGTGGTACATGATTGATGAGGTAACACATTTATTTAGTTCATCATCTGTGAGGGCTAAGAATCCCCAAAAGGATGGTCTGATATGAAAATTGATTGGGGAAATAAGGCCTTCCTTTATTGTCGATTGAGTAGAGAGTGGTGATATGAGATTTTTTTTTTATCAACATTGCTTTGTATTTGTCAGGATAAAAATGAGACCAATATATGGTTAAGCACGCCAGTTGCTTCTGCTAAGTTTTCGAGAAAAGTTATTTAACTATATTCCATTTCCGAAGATGACATCCGTGGAATATATGAAATTTAAAAAGGGCAAAGAAAAAAGGTTAGTAAGTTCAAAAAATAAAAAACTTTATTTTCCAACATATACACTCTGCATTCTGTTCGCTTCCCCCACTTCAGGGGTATGTAGGTATGATAGTAATAAGTGTGTACCCAATTTGATGTTGATGTTAAGTGACTCTAGACTAAAAAAAAATCCCAATTTATATGCAATGTGACGCTGTGAGGTTCTAATAAGCCATAATTTGGTTGTGTTGACGTTGGAAAAAACACAATTATGTCGATAGGCATCCCCCCTATTGGAATCGATGGATTAATCAACCTTTTAATCATAAATTCTAATCTTATGGTTGACAATTGAAGATGATGGCATATTCTTAGTCATTTTCTCTAATCAATGTATGAGATTTTGATAAATTAACTTCCTCTCATTTATAAAAGGAAAGGGTATGTTTATGTGATTACTTTTTTACCTTTACTTAATATGATTAAAAAATTACTTGATCACCACCAGATTGCCATGTTATGTGATTAACAATTGATTGTGCTTAAAGAAATAATCGTATGTCGAGCTCCCATTTAGATAGAATGGTAGGTGTCAAGTATGTGCAAAATTGGTGTTTAGGTTGTGGTATATTGTATGTTTGCTTCCTCTACCCATGATTCTGCACACCTTACGTTTGTTTTGTTGTGTAATGCACAAAATTCAGGTTGGACCAAGCAAATGGAACCAAAACAATTCCAATGAAGGGGAAGCATATGAAATGTGCAACAATACAGAGAACCATGAAAATGAGTTACTGGAAGGATGTGGGACAAGGGCATAAAATCCCAAGCTCAGATGGGTGCCCAATCAGAATGCTGAAAAGTATTATATTTTACATAGGGTCGTGCCCCTCGAGGTTCTCCAACAAATTGGTGTATGGATGAATATATGTTCCTCAAGAAGGTACTCAAACTTCTCTTATGTTTAAGTTTCGTGAATAGTTTTTTAGTACAAAGTATATGAATAAATAGTAAATAATAAGTTGTATAAAGATACCACGTGTGTGTATTCCAGTAATTTTTTAATATAATTTGTATAACTATAAAATCTCTTCCTTTTTCCAATGTTTAAACAATATGGAGTAAAAATGACTTTATAAAAAAATTGCTATAAATTTTTCCCAAATCACATAACCATACTGGTTAATATCACTTGAAGTTTTTGGAGTGGGAAACATTGAAGGTTTTAGGTGAAAAATGTGGCAGGTGATATAGTGGATGTGAAATGCAAGCCAAACAACTAATTGGTACGCCAAATTCAAGTGGGTTTTATCACACTGTCGAGATTCAGAGTGCAAGTTGAGAACCCATGTCCAACATGCCTAACCATAAACATTCATGTCCACTGTGGAAACTTCCAGCAAAGGTGACCCGATCCACGCATTTTTAGAGTATTAGGTTATGATGATTGTCTTGTGTACGGTGGCTGGCCTCTGTCTCCGATGAGAGTGTGTCTTTTACATATGCCCACACCAAGTTCCCCATGGCACTCAAGTATTCAAACCTACTGTGTGAATAGCTTGCATGCATGTCACTGTTATTTAGTTTTAATTTTTCCACTATTCATGAGTTGTTGTTTGAATGAGCCCTACATAAATTTGAGAAAATTTGACAGTAGGGAAACAAGAATTTGTCCAACAGTCAAACAAATGCACAATGGAGAATTAATCCTAAGAGGTAACCCATAACTCATACTTTAAAATGCGAGGACAATACTCTCTCAAAGTCTCAAAAATAAAATAGCAAAAACTATGCTTCACTCACAATTATACTGGAATACATTCTTTCCTTTACTAATATAGTAAAGAGAATAGAAATCCAACCTACAAGAGACGAGATGCAATCAATAAATTTAAATTGTTAAGTCCATTATAATGTAAGTAAAGTTTTTGTGAACAAATTTTGATCGATGAGTGATGAGTTAGTGCAGGTTGGTGTTCATATAAAAGACAAAGAGTTGGTAATTCTTATATAGTAAATCCTATTATTTATTATTTAAAAGAAAGGTGGAAAATGAGGCATATCTAAAATTCTAATCTGAAATCCTAATAATCTTAATTTTAATCTGAAACCTTAATGACCTTAATCATAATATGAAACCCTAAACTTAATTTTGCCTATTTATTATAAAAATGACAACCACCTTTAAACTGACCACCAATCCATATTAATTTTCATTCTACATTATTTCGAATCTAAGACAGATTGTCCACATTGTTGGATTGCGCTGAATTGAGTGGACACAATACAATCCAGACCTCGTAATTTTGGCTAGCAACATTCAATGTTGTTGTAGTGGTATATATGATATTGGATATATGCCACCCCTCCCAGCATTAAATACTACTTTGATATTGGATATACACCACCCCTCTCAGAATTGAATACTACTTAGCAAAGTACTTATTTGTAAACATTAAATGTTGTGTAATTAGCTGCTTATTTAATTTCTATCCACCACCTACCATGCAAGTCCATTGTGGGATAAACAACACCCAAGTCCTACTTAATACCTACAAATACACAAACTTGAAAATAATATACGATCGATGCAAGTCCACTGTGGGATAAACAACACCCAAATCTTAATTAATACCTACAAATCCACAAACTTGAAAATAATATATGATTGACTTCAGTGGAAAATCAACAGAAAAAGTATCCACGAACCTCAAAATAATATATGATCGGATTCAATGGAAAATCAACAGACACCTCAATCAAAAGAAAATGTGAAGGGCATGGAAGCCATAAATCCTACCTTCTACATTTCTACAAATCGACGAACTTAAAAATTCAGTGGCAAATTGGCGGCGGCCCACCCAACATTGAATGATGTCGCAGGTGTGTACAGGTCGTTGGACTTGAATTCCTTTGATATTTTATATTGTTGTTTCTTAAGTAAGTATTGTACCTAGGATAACATTCTTTACAACTTTATTATTTGTTATTTCTATCAAATGTTTAGGTGCGCCTGAATATTGTCGGTACGACTACCATTAAGAAAATGCTCATTGTTCATTATTAATGATATACTTGTCTGCAAGATGAAATTGATCTTCTCTAGGAGATGTTCTTGATTAATAATCAATCCATGGAGGTTACCATGGAAATGTTGTTCTTATCTCTTGTTCCAGGCATGCCACAGGTAATAGCTCTGAGAAGGAGATATGATGATAGTTGCAGGAGGGAACTATTTAGACAGTCTCTAGTTAAGACATAGAACTGTGTACACAAACATACACACCCATGTGAAGTAGAATATGAAGAAGAGTATCTCTTATGGAGATTTACTGTGAGGAGCAGAAGGCTCCAAATATGACCGTACAGTTAATTTGACCACTCTTAAGATCATCAGGAAGAGTCAGTAGTGTCAAAAGGGCATACCTAGAAATGATGCACAAGCATGTTCTCATACAGATACATGGAATTAATAATCCATACTATGAAGAGAAATAGATCACTCCACTAGTGGTGAGGCAGGCGACCCCACCAAGTACCAGCTCAGAAGGAGCTAGATTTCAGAGGGACTCAACCCTTAGGATATAGTAGGGAGGAGAAACCTCCCAACATAGTCCATAGGAGATCAGACTTCAGAAGAAGTCAACAGATGCAGTGGAAGCAGGTGGCTCCAGAGATCATATAGAATCAGAGGGAGTCAAACTTCAAAGGGAGCATATAGAGTCAGAGTGAGCCTAATCTCAGAGAGAGTCAGTGTATTAGAGACTTTCATTCAGAAATAATTCCTTCTCAGATTCAGATAGGAGAGAGAGACATCTTCCAGGACTGACAGATAGGTTCCATGAGTTGAGGAGGCTAGATCGAAGATTCAAAGGCTTCTAACAGATGTGAGATCTCCTAGGAGGATTCCCTTGTCTCGATAGACCTTACTGTAGTGACATAGGAGGTAGCCAGTCAAATGGAATGGGATATAGATTTTTCCTCAGTTCGAGAAACAACACATGATTTCCAGCTATGTGGTGTTGATGAGAAACATCATTGATTCAGAGCCTTCCACCATTGAAGAAGTTGCTGAGAAGATGGAATGGAAGGATTTCATGATGGAGGAGTATCAATCCGTCATGAGGAATGATGTGTGGGAGGTGGTTCCGAGACCAAAAGGGAAGTCAGTAGTGACTTCCAAGTTGATCTACAAGATAAATCATGTTGCAGAAAGAAGCATTAAGAGAGATTTATGACTAGAATATTCTCCCAGTATGAGGGAGAAGACTATGACGAAACTTTTTCTCTTGTAGCAAAATAAACTTCCATTAGATCAATCATTATGATTGTTTCCGCAATGAGATGGAAATTAAACTAGATGGATGTCAAGACTTCTTTCTTGAGTGGTGTAATAGAGGAAGAAGTGTACATAGAACAACCACAAGGCTTTGTGATCCATGGGAAGGAGTCCCATGGGTGCAGATTGAAGAAGGCTTTGTACGAGCCTAAACAAGAACCCAAGACATGATATTTCATATCAGGCGGTTATTTGATGAGATCGAGGATGGTTTCCCATTTATCCTACATGTGGATGACCTGTTTCTGACAAGATATGAGAAGCTCATAGTTGGGTTTAAAAGGGGGCTCGTTTCAGGTTCGAGATGAAGGATCTAGTTTTGAGGCATTACTTCATGGGATTGGAAGTGTGGTAGAGATCAGATAAGATTTTCCTTATCCAAGGAGAATATATTTTTGAGAGTCTACAGAGATTCGGGATGATGGACTGCAAGTCCATGACCACACCCATGACAATAAATCTGAATCTCTTGAGTGACAAATCTTCATATTTGGTGGATCCCACGATGTACAGATAGTTGATTGGATCCTTGATGTACCTAGTTAACACCAGGCTAGACATATGCTTTGCATTGAATACCTTGAGTCAACACAATGTTGAACCTAGACAGGTACATTGGATGGAAACAAAGAATATGTTGAGGTACCTTCATTGTATGGTTGGATATGGATTGAGATATGTCTCAAGTGGAGATGTGAAGCTGCATGTATATACAAACTTTGACTGGGAAGGGAGTGCAGTGGATCAGAAGAGTAATTTTGGATTTTGCTTTAGTCTGGGATCAGGCATGATCTCATGGTTGAGTAGGAAGCAGACATCAATGGCACTTAGTACTTCAGAAGCAGAGTATATTAGAAAAAACATAGGAATTCGTGAAGCAGTGTGGCTCCGGAAGTTGGTAGTTGGGATATTTGATCTCGAATTGAAGCCAACCTTGATACATTATGAAAATGAAATTTGTGTGAAGCTTACCAAGAACCTTGTATTCCATGACAGGTCTAAGCATATAGAGATCAAATATCATTACATCTACGACAATGTGTAGAGAGGAGTTGTGGAGCTCCAGTACATATCCATAGATGAGCAGATAGTGGAAATCCTCACCAAGCCCTTGTCAAGAGTGAAGTATGAGTACTTCAGGGAAAAGCTTGGAGTGTTGTGGAATGTCCACCCTCGTTGAGAGGGAGGTGTGTTGTTTCTTCTCATGCAGGCTAACCCCTCTGGCCAAGGGTTCCCTGGATCAGTCACGTGAGGTGACTGAGGGGGTAATGCATTGTTGGACTTGCTGAGAGAAGAAACATCACACACATAGTAGTAAGAATATGGTGAAGGTTGTGTGACTCCGGACAATAGTTGTGTGCTACTTCGGTGGTTGTGTTCCACTGACGGAGACTATGTGACTCCATACAGTAGTTGTGTGCTACTTTAGTGGATGTGTTCCATTAGCAGAGGCTATGTGAGTCTAGACAATAGTTGTGTGCTACTTCAGTGGATGTGTTCCACTGGAGGAGGTTGTGTGACTCCGGATAGTAGTTGTGTGATACTTCAATGGATGTGTTCCACTGGCAGAGGCTATGTGACTCCATACAGTAGTTGTGTGCTACTTTGTTGGATGTGTTCCATTGGCGGAGGTTGTGTGACTCCGGACAATAGTCGTGTGCTATTATAGTGGATGTGTTCCACTAGCAGTGACTGTGTGTCACTCAACAATAGTTTTGTACTACTTGGAAACAATTGTGATCTATTGGATGACATTATAGTAGTTGTGTGATACTAGTTGATTGTCATAGAGATTACCAAATCACTTGATGTATTTGTGTGTGCTACCGCTTGATCACATATATTGTTCCTAATGATTCAAGCTATCGAAGGAATTGTAGCAGTTGTGTGTCTGTTAACTGACTGCAGAGTAGTCAATGGACTGCCAAATGAAGACATCGTGAAAGATGCCTCCCTAGCTAAGAGGGAGTGTTGATTTTTTTGTATTTGTAGGAGGACCTTTCCCTCCTAAATGACATTTCTTATATGCAGAGAATATTTCAGAAGTAAGAGATCCATTAAACAGATATTGAAATACCATAGAAGAGAAGTCAGCCCAAAAGAATAAAGTAATAATGAAAAGACACATGTCCAGAGGAGAAGTCGACCCAACCTAGTCGCCATAAAGACTGTAAATAGAGTACTTCTTGGCTCATTTGTTCAGTCACTCACACTCTCCCAATTACACAGAAGCAAGGTGCAAGTTTTGAGGAGGTAATGCAGTGGTTGTAGTTGCACAATTTATTCTTGTTCAATCTTTGGTATCTCTCTTGTGTGTGCTACTCCTTTAGGATGTGCACTACCTTTGTATGGTGTTGTTGTTGCTGCAATTGGGGTTATATTTCTGGTTGAGCTACCATGCTAGGGTTTATCTTATTGGACTTGCTTTGTGAACATAATCTATCTAACAAAGGTTGTTGGATTTTTCCTCCATTTGGGGTTTTCCAAGGATAAATCTCTCGTGTAATTTGTCTACTGTTTATTCTGTTGCTATGGTATAATTTTTAATGTTAACTAAGTTAAAGAACACCAGTGATCTATAAGTAAAGGAAAAATCTAACACTTACCACCTAGCTCTAGCAAAATAACCTTATCTTGAAACAAAATGATAATACGATACAAAAAAGGCTTACCAATTCAAGGGAAATGCTAAGATAAACCACCACAATAGAAAATAAGAGCCTTCCAAGGCTAGTGCATCACTTCCATCAACCAAATAACCAAGAAAGTAGCCACACACAAGAGCAAAAGAGAGAAATAGCTAAAGATAGTGAAAATTTTAGTCCAAGTACCTCTCCAAGATTGGAGAGTTATGTTATGAAATGAGATTTTATGATCTCTATTTATACAAAATGTCTCCAAAATATTTTGTCCACATAATATTAGGGTAAACTACAAGACTAGGGGTCAACAACCCTAATCTTTCCCCTTTTACAAAATAATATTAAACAATTCACTTAAAATTTACTTTTACACAAAGAGAAACCTTAACTTAAAGTGACATCACCCCTTTAGGGGATGTTTTGGCTCTAGGAGAAAGTTGTTGGTGTTGGAGGAGTGTAGGAAGGCTTCCCAAAGCCACATGTCAAGCATCCAAGTCACGTCCTTCATGATCAAATCCTCAAACTCATCAAAACGTCCTTGTGCTAATGCATGTCAACCTCACCACCAAACCCTATCCCCTCGAGATAACGTTATGCCTCTAAAAGTGACGTTTCGTCTCTCCTAGGAAAAACATTTGGCATGTAGGGGCTAGGTTATGTTGTCCAAGTCATATTCTAGGCCTCTAAAGTTTCATCTCTCTCATCTAGAATGGAAGCCCAATTTAGGTTTGTTCCTCCAAAACAATCCACCAACTAGGTCCTAAAAAGACAAACAAGCATGCTTTCCAAGGATCTCAAGTCAAAATATCATGATAAGTAAATCAAGTCAATAAATGAGCCACCTAAGCATGTGCATCAAAGATTACCTTTTCAAACAATTAAGAGCTCAAATACATTATGCAACTTGCCAAGCTTGGATATGGGGGAGTTGACGAGGTGTCCTATTGGGTAGATCATGCCTTAGGTCAAGGAGTGTTTCCAATAGATTGCTCTCTAAGCCATTTATAGTGGATGAAGAGGTTAAGGGTCAAGACTCAATGGGCATGGGGCTCATGACATATAAGGGGTTGTTATGTCTCATTCATGGGTGCCTTTGTAGAGGGTGTGTGGCACCTTTGTTTGCAATGAATTTTTTCCAAGCCCATCATTTTGTCATTCTTTGTTTCTTTCATAATTTAAGGACAAGTTGAAGGCCATTGTCCTGGCATGGTGTCAAGATAATGACAATTTCACCCACAAATACCTAGAGAAATGAGAAGATTGGCTCGTGATGAGACCCCCTTTCTCTCAGCCATGAAACATATAGCCATTACCCTGGCTTTGTGACCAGATGATGGTAATTTCATACACCTATATATCCATGATAATGATAGGTCGGCTCATGATGAGACCTCCTATCCTCCAACTAACTTTTAAGCATTCATAATCATTATTCTTGTGGGTCCCCCTTTTCTTACAGATAAGTGTTTCATTGCTTCCTTGGGGGATCCCTAGGTGAAGCATCTAGAAGTTTTATATATAGGCTTTTATCTTTTACCCAACAACAATCCCTCTTGGCCTTCATCCCCTTCTTCCCATAGAATGAGGGACAACCCCTTCTTGGATCAATACACCCTAAAATCCCAAGAGACAAGGAAATGCAGGGTTTAAATGATGAAAAGTGGTCAATATTATCGGGAATGGTACTATGGCTCTTCAAGGGATTTCCTAGTAACAAACCCATCCTGAGGAAATACCACTTACTAGGGCACAATGCCAAACACCAAAGTGAAACAGGGAAAAATGAATAATATCCAAGCACATGTCATGAAATCTAAAGCAGTCTAAGATACAACATAATCAAATGCCTAAAATATTGAAATGACTCTCACCATAATACTTGACTTGTACCTCATGGAGCAAGGCCCATTTCCTTCCAAAATCCAGTGGGTGTGGTGGATGCCATTTGAAAATCTATGACCTCTATGGTGGTGAGAAGGGTTTCCATATGTGCAAATGGATATTGTTAGTCATGTAGTCTTTTGGCACTCCATATTTGCAGCCTGAGGGCCTCGAGACATAATCTCCTTAGTTATCCCACAAAATGGGGATAACACTTCCATAACATGATTATTGCACTAGATTACCCGACCTTAAGTCTATTTTGATAAATAAAATCTTGAACATTTCTAAATATCTTTTTTATGATCCAATTTTAACTTGGGTTAAGGATCACTACAAATTATTATATTAAGAATTAATTTTATTATATCATTTTAAACAAAGAAAGAGATTTGATGATGTTATATAATATGAATGATGGTCTAAAACTATAAGTTTCAATTTGTAATGAGAGTTAATAGCTCTCTCTCTCTCATTAAAACCTAGATTGTTTACTAAAGAACACAATTATCAATTTGTTTAATAAAAATAATTGTTCTTGGCATACTAAAAAGCGTTAGTGTTTGCAAAATAAATATGAATGCATATGTTAGCATCTAGATCAGATGATTAAACAACTTGTATAAGTGAAAGAATACATATAAAATTGGTTGAAAATTAAACCAATGTCATACACCATACATGCATGTATTAACAATATAATAAAAACCTATGTCATTTAGAGATGAAAGACTAATACATGTACAACAAGTTTCTTTGATAAAGCAATAGAGTAAAATAAATTATAATATGTTGAAGGTTCAATGAGTGTCATACATTACTCATGCATATATTATCAATATAATGAAAATCTATGTCATTTAGAGATGGAAGAATAATATAATGAAAATCTATGTCATTTAGAAATGGAAGAATAATACATACTTAGGATAGATTTGTTTCACATAATAACAAAGTATAAAATAATACAATTCATTCTAGGTTCAATGAATGTCATATACCACTCATGCATGTAATATTAATATAACAAAAGTCCATGTTATTTAGAGAAGAAAGAATGTGGTTTACATTTCTATGTGAATGGTATACCTTCATTAATAATAGATTATTAAAACAATAAGAATAAAAAAAATAAAATTTAAAGAGATGCATGTATATAACATTTACATATGTGTCTCATATGAATGTAAATTAGCTTTAATTTGAATTTATCAATTTGTGATATGGAGTTACATGTGAGACACATATGAATGTAAATTAGACTTAATTTGAATATATCAATTTGTGATAGGGATGAAATATGTTGAGATACAATTTTTTTTATTGTTTAAGATGAATCTTGTAGTGACACTCAACTCAATAAAACTTGGAACTTATGAAGATATTGATATGTAGCAATAAGATTTTGATTATTGTTAAAATGTCATAGCGACATCATTTTGGATTTGTAGTTTTTCATTTAAAGCTACAAGTAAGATCAGTGCTATCGACCTTTAAGAGTAAATCAAGTTTATAAAAATAACTTTATTGGTAAGAGATATAAATTGTATTGTTTTAATATAAATGCAGTAAGAGATATAAATTGTATTGTTTTAGTGTAAAAATCAATTTTAATTATTTACAAGTTAAGTTCAATTATTATTTATTTTTGTTACAAGAATAATTAATAGTTGTAAATTTAATATTGATCCATATATGAGTGATATTGGAACATATATTATTATTATATATTTGAAAAATATTATTATGACCTTACTCTTATTAATAAAAAAATGGAACCAAAGATATTTTATCAATAAATAAAATGGAGTGAAAGGTAATTAGTCATTGATTTATAATAATGTGGTTTAAAAGTTAACATACCCTTGAATAAATTGTAAATATTTATAAAAACAACAACTACTAATTAATTCTTTTATGGATACATTTTCAAGTCAAGGGATCCAATTTTGTATTTGTTATATGGTTAGATGAGATTAATGATATAATAAATATAAAAATACATTTCAATGTTTTATTATTATTATTTTATGTTAAGAAATTGCATATCTATTGAAAAATACATAGAGTTAATAAAATGTGATTTTATCAAACAAATTTAATAATCCAAAAACAAAGTCAAGTTCATAAAAATGAAGATATATTTATTGAAACTAATGAATTTCACACATTATCTATTATTGATTAGTTTTAAGATGCAACTCTACTTATTATTTATTAGTTTTAAGATACAACTCCACATATTATTGATGAATTATATTTGTAATATTTTAAAATTTAAAATTTTACATGAATAATAAATATCTATATATTATTTTTTCAAGGTGAATCTTTTTAATATATTCCTTATCATATTATCTTTTTTTTTTTTTTT
>JZKD02S2440328.1:85592-101961 GCA_000966675.3 Picea glauca
TTTATATCTTTTTTTTTTAATTATAATTAACTTTTAAATCTATATTTCTTGTTAAGAAAATGTTAAAAAATGATATTTTAAATTATATTTAAAATACATAACATCCTAATCAGTTAAAAATCAAAACTTTGGAAAAAATGACATAACATTTTTAATAATTTAAACTGAGTTGGGGGAGCACAGTGCTAGCTGGGTTGAGACAACACTAACTGGATTTTCTTTTATAAGCTGCAAGTAAGCTGGATGGTGCTTCTAAGTATTATGATTATACTCACAACTAAATTCTTTCTAACATTTTTAATAATTTAAACTGAGTTGGGGGACCACAATGCTAACTGGGGTGGGACAACACTAACTGGATTTTCTTTTATAAGTTACAAGTGGGCTGGGTGGTGCTTCTAAGTACTATGATTCTACTTACAACTAAATTCTTGCTTCTAAATACTAATACTATTGTTCTACTCACAACTAAATTCTTGTTGAGCACCGTGGTTATACTCAACTAGATTCTAAGGGGATAGATAGATTGATATATCTTTCTTAAAGTAAGTCACCATATTTATTGAATGACTAACGTATTCCCTTAAATAAATCAAGCTTAGTGGAAAAGAAAGAAAAATCCTTAAAGACTGCTAACTCCGGCCACTAACTCAAGCATAACACTAACAAAAAAAACCTCTCATTTTCACTAACAAAAAAAACCTCTCATTTTCAAAGCTTAGATAAATGTGCTATTGAGATATTGAGCCCTTATGATATTTCGTACACATTCCTATAATTGCCCAAGAAAATGAATCAACTTCAAAGTGGATTCTTCGTGCGCCTGCCCCCAATAATTAGGGGGCGGCTTGTGGGTAAACGGTAAATCAAAATTTTATTTTATTTTTTAAATATCAAAGAAAATGACATTAAAAATATGAAAAATTTGAAAAAATAAATATTTAAAACATAAATATGGATAAAATTAAAATGTGAAAAAAACTATCTTAAAACAAATATCAAATGTTATTTTTAAAAAAAATTGGAATTATCTTAACAAGTTAATAACTATGTTTCTCATGTCTAAATTTTATTATTGTGAAATAATAATGCAATATATCTCTATATACATATATAGATTGAAAGCCACTAATTAATTGAAGAGTTGAGTTTTTGTTGGAGTGTAAAACTTAAAAAAAAAATGGAATTATCTTAACAAGTTAATAACTATGTTTCTTATGTCTAAATTTTATTATTGTGAAATAATAATGCAATATATCTCTATATACATATATAGATTGAAAGCCACTAATTAATTGAAGACTTGAGTTTTTGTTGGAGTGTAAAACTTTAAAGTGGAAGTGGTTTCAAAGAATGTGACGTGATGGTATCAATGGTGATCATGATCATGTTGTAGTATAGGTTCTAGATTTAAAATTGTTTTAAATAGACATTTTCATTGTAAACTATTTTTTCAATTTTTATGGAAAAATATGTTTATCTATTAAAAAGGATTTTGTGTAGTGGAAATGAACTTGAGATAATAACATTAATAGAGATGTTTATTTTGGAGTTTTTTTTATGGGAGAAATTATTTACTTATAACAAATTATCAACCCTTGTTTTGAGTGAGTCTTATGATTAACTATTAGGTTAGATTTATTTTCATCTCATACTTATAAGTGTAGAGAGAGTTCAAATCTCATAAGATGTAACTTTTTTTGATAGTGTAAAAATTTAATGTGATGTGAAAATTACTCTCAATCACTCATTTACTCATGATGTAGAATGTGTGCTTCTTGACACAATAAACTCACTGACATGTTGGGCCTAGAAACATGTATGTAAGAGTGACATCTACACACCATGCAGTATGACATAATTATGCCCTATTATACATATGTCATGTGTACATGTGTCATAGTGTATTAACCATAAGTGTGGCACAATCCTTCACACCCTTGGGAGTCCTCCTATATCCCTCTTTACAATAAACAATGTCAACACAACTTTGCATTGAAAATCATTCTACACGACACACACATATGCCATTCTATATGAATGAATTTTATCTTCAAAATGGAAAACATGAAAATACAAAACATTGAGAATTGTAGTGGGATAATGGGATAATGTGCCAATAATTTGGGCTATTTATGCTTTGTAAGTTCAAACTGTAGCCTAGATCTAAGAATTTCCAGTGATCTTTCATGGAATTGCAAATCATGTGGAATGGTATTTGTAATACCCCTGCTTTCCCCAGTTTGTAAATATAACTATAACTGGCCAAGAGACTATGGCGGACTAAATATGTGTGAATGTTTGATTTGATGAACCTTTGTATAAAAGGGTCAATGTATGAATTTTTTGTTATTAATAGAATTTGAATTTGAATATGTGTTGCATAAATGCTTAAAGGGGGGGAAAAGTTTGCCAAGATAGACCATGGATGTTATGAGAGAGATGGTGAAGGGAAACCAAGTATGGTTGAGATGACCCTCACCTGACCAGTACCTACTGGGTGTAATTGCTCAACAATCCTCTGACCCATAAATGAATTACCAATCAGAATGGTAGCTGGAAGGCCATCCTCAAGAGTTAATGAGGAGATGGGGAAGGGTACCCATCTGTAAGGCTTCTAGGCCTGACCACGAATTGGGATTCGGACCCACGCAACCTTGCTGAGGAAGGAAAGAAATGAGGTAATTCGGGGACATAGGAAGATCTATGAGATAACATAGTAGAGAAAACACTCTTCAGGGAAGAGCAGTGAATGGACTTCAATTCTGAAGTTGAGAGGAAAAATATGAGCAGTAAGCTCGATCTCGTTGTAAGAAGCCATGGGTAGGGTTTCGCTACAAGTTGATAAACGAGGCTGACAAGTGACAGAGGAAGTACTCATGCAGACCTCCTTGCTTGGAGTAGAGAAAACCAGACACCCATTTCCTGTGGGAGAAGGAGAGTAACATTCGTCCCTAACTGTTGTGGAGCAAAGAGAAAGAATCTCACTCAAAGAATAATGGTCTAGCTCGGGGGTGGCCAGTGATAAATCCGTCAGGAGTGATTGTGTCTATGGTTGGGAGGAAACATGCACTCCTTTCAGCAGTTGCTTCACATTTTTCAAGTTCTGATAAGTATTTTCATACTCTGTGTATTATATTGAATGTGAGGATGAAATGTCTGTGTTTATGATTTAGTCTTTTAGTATTTGAACAGTTATTAGAAAAACTATGTGGTTTTTGTATATTGTTATATGGTATTTCAATTTAACTTAGTTTTGTTGCTAGATAGTTATGGAATGGGAATCCGCAGGAGGGTCGGGGTAGGATCGACTGGAATTTCTAAGTCCTGCCAACCCCTTGAATTTTACCTTAGAGAGAATGTCAAAGTTCAAGATTCGGTGGGAGAAGGGCATTTTTCCTTTAGATTACTCACCCATCTGACCAAGGGCTCATGCCCATGTCCTTAAACTCTTTACTGCTAAGGGATTAGTACTTAGCCCTTAGAATTTCCAAAGTATCTATGTGGCTAGGGCCTAGGAACCGTGCGCCATCCTGAAAGGAGCTAGCCATTTTGGCTTTGGGACTTGTGTTCCCAAAATCCTTGAAAGTAGCCGAAGGTCGAAGTCGTGAATCAACGAGGGTTGTCGATTTGGGGATCTAGTATGGATTGTTCTCAACCGTCGGATTTGACGTAGGAAGGGAAGCATTAAGTGCTTTGACGAAGTATTACTTTGGGAGATTTGGAAAGGTCTAGCACTGAAACTCTCGAACGCCGGAGTCGCGAAGTAAATCTAGACTGTTGAACTGGAGGGACACGTGTCCATGGATCCATGGTTATCCGAGACTTCGGGTATTCGACGACTTAGAAACGTGCAAGTTTTCCCCGGAGGTCGGCAAGCCGGAGTAAGTCCTGGCTGTAGGCGCTAGGTACATGTGGCGATAGATCTGGCGTGGTCTGGAGGAAAAGCCAGGAGACACACTCATCAAACTCCTGAATGTCGAACTGCCAAAGTAACGTGGACCATCAATCCTCAGATCCTTCAGGATCCTCCCAAGTCGTCGATCTAAGGGACCCTCCTTTGACTACCCGACTAACCAAGAACACATCTTGGAGCGACACGTGGACCCTACATGTTCCCCGTTAAGTGTTGACCATTGAACTAGGACCGTTGGATGAGGGGTACGTGGCAAGCGATCTCGTAGTTAGGAGATTTCGTACTCCGAAGGAAACTGGCCAAGATTTTACGAAGTATGAACTCGCTAAAGTCGCGAGTGCAAAAGTGGATCTTGACCATTGGTCAAAAAGGACACATGGCGCAAGATCTCGTAGTCCAAAGACTTATCTCTTTAGAGGATTTGCGTCAATAGGATTCGGCAAGCACTGAACCCAGAGCCACGAAGTGATGAGAACCATAGATCTATGGATCTATGTGGAATCTTTTGAACTGTTAGATCAAAGGACTAAGCAATTATCAATCTATGATGACGTGGCTTGCTGATGTCATCCTGGGTGACATGGACCCGCTTTATGTGTGCCACGTGTCACCTAGTTTTGGTCGATTCATGTACCCATTATGCACGTTAGAGCATGACATGTGTCACCCCTATCGAGGACACATGTCACCCCCTATCGAGGACACATGTCACCCCTTGACCCTTGCCACGTGTCAATTTTTGGTTCGTGGCCACCTAGACTACATGGCTAGTGACGTGTCCGAAACTCCGAGAGTTTGGATAGCTTTGGGAGATTAGAAGATGAGGGGCGTTGTACAATTTAGGAACGTACAACGCAAATCATCGAACGTAGATCATTGATAGGCCAAGGCAACATGGTGAGATATCGGGAGTTTGGCATAGTGTGGTAAAAAGGAATGCTCAACAAGAATCACCGAACGTTGAATGTCGAAGGGCTAGGAGCATGTGGAGAGATTACGGGACTTCGGGGATTAGGGTATAGGAATGTTCAATATCGAACACCAAAATTATTCTTAACCGTATATCTCGACGGAGGGTGTGGACCGTTGATCCCCCCCGTTGTTCGATGATATGAGAATTTTGACAACACCGTTGGAATTCCCGAAGTGTCGAAACCTTTGCTAACGCAAACTCTTAGCTCTCGTTTTTCAACCCAAGGTCACGAGGAAGACCCCGCTAGCTGGTCCAAGTGCACAATGAGGGATGTGAGTTTCAAAATATACTAAAAAAAAGATGCTCAATCAAAATATACAAATGGGATGACACATGTGCATGATAGAAAGTGATCAAAAAATGATAGGTATTACTTATAAATTGCAATTTTATTTTATTGTACTTTATGCATCGGATCGATAAGAATGAGAAATACATAAACATATTACTTGTTGTGGAATATCAAATATGAATTTTTCTTGATGCTTATAAGTGAATAAAGAGATCAGCCATTATAAACCATGCTGCAAATAAAGAGAAGAGAACAACAAAACTGAAAGAGAAATAGAGACAAGAACTTGTTAATGGAGTTCACCAATCGTTGGCTACATCTTCAGGCCCGCTTCCAAGTGGAGGTATTACTCTTTAAATGCTCAAGTTATCTTACATTGGCTCTTTGTTGTTACATAACATGCTTCAGATATGTTGTGCAAGAGCTTCTTGCTCAGATACATACATGCCTCATCAAATTCCTCTCAAAAACATGGCAAAAATGCCTCTCAAAACATGAGAAATGGCCAAATTACACAAAATGCTCCTCAAAATCCCTGCATCAAAAAGTTACCTTCAAGCTTCAAAAAGCATGGTTTATATAGTTTTCAGGCTCAAATGAGGAAGCCCAACTTCCCCTGAAGATCTGGCCTCTTTCTGGGATCAAATCCCCCTCCAAATGGCCAAACTATCCTTAAAAAAAAAAACAATTCTAGTCCAAAAATTACATATTCTGGGCTAAATATAAGTCAAAAACCCACTTCTGGTTAATAATACACAGAGTATCCCCCTTGGGCTAAGCGCGTGCCCTCTTTTGTGGTCATATGCTAACCATATGGCCTAGCACCAACCCAAAGGGCTAGGCGTTGGCCCCTTAAACGCGCTAGCTCCTGGTTCTGTGGCGCTTTGCATGGGATCAAGGTCTAGAAACCACCCTTCATGTGCGCGCCCTTGTATAGAAATAGCTCTTGGCTTTGTTGGAAGTTCGAAAACCGAGGGCTAGTGCTCTCTCCAACTCCCGCGCGCAAGTTGTGGGGCACCCAACCCTATGGTTGTGGTTTCATAGGTGGGTAATTCCACGGGTTGGGCTTAGCCCCGACCCCCCTTGTCCTCCATTATAATGTAAACACACTTTATATAATATAAATGTGGCTTCGTGTAACAAGTTCTACCCTTGGGGTATTGGTTGTTCGACCTGTCCCAAAGCTTTGGCGCCTACCAAGAGGTCATGTGTTTGAATCCCATGGGCTCCAAAATTTTTAGACCAACTACCATTGATGGGGTGCCACGTGGTAGCCCACGACTGGGCCACACAACACCAATCAACTTGTCAAGAATGTGCCACTTGTCCACTTCTGATTGGATCTGTCATCTGCCCAATCAACCTACTATTGTGCTGCCACATGTCTCAATGCTACATCAACATGGTGATGTCATGCTGACGTCAGCATTGACTTTTTGCCAGTTTGACCTTTGACTTTTTAGTTATTTGAGAAAACGGTCAGAGTGAGATAACTCTTGCATATGGAGCCCATTTTAGAAAGTAAATATATGGATGGAATCAATGCGACGAGTCGGTCGTAATGGAATTGGTTTCACTCAATTCCGAGAACTTTCATTTTTGAGCATTTTCTGAACCTAGGGAGCCTCCTGGATAAAAAAGAGAGTCATCCATGCAATAATAATTAGAGAAAACATTATGTATTGAAAATAATCTAATCTTGGAAAACACTTTCTTTAAATCATTGGAATTCAATAATGAAAAAAGTCAGAGTTCTCAACCTAAAATTCTGATAAAGATTTAGCAATCTATATCAAGTTAGAATTGGATAAATCTTTTAAGAATATTATTTCACTATACATGGATCTTAAATCATAGCAAATACAAGTGACAAAATTCTTAAAAATATTGTTACACTATACATAAATTTTGAATCATGATAAAACAAAACCTTTTGATACTCAAAAATTTTACTAAATTTTTATAAAATTGATGATTAAAAAAAACTTATTTTTACTAAGTTCTTATAAAATTATGATTAAAAAGAACTGTTCTTACTGCATTAATTTATTCCTTATAAACCCTACACAATTTATTGTTCAATATTTACATCAAAGGTGTTTTTTAAAGGAGGGTTCTTCTCAGACTTTCGTCGTTTGTCCATAACCTTGAAAACATGACATGTATTGGACTTTTTTTAGTGGATGTAACCAAAAAGCAGGTGAAGTAAGCACACAACTACCCAGGTTGGTTTGATTTTCTTGGCAGGTCTTCTCCTTCACTGACTCAAACTGTGAATACTTCCAATTTTCTTCATACGAGGATTGGGTGTCTGTTAAAATCCGTCATTGTGGAGTAAAACCTTTCGCTAGAGGCATAAAGTACCAATTCAGATGCCTGGTGTAAATTTACATTTCTATCCACCAACAAGTTTTTTGGTTGAGGTAACTGGAAGGGTGATTATGGGGATGGAGATCTTGTGGATAAGACATGAATGAAGGGGATTGGGAAATGGATTGTGCAGTATATTGCAAAGCTCTCTGTTGTAGCCTTCCTACCTTCCTCCCTTGATTGCAGGTAGGGTCCTCATGTTCACAACTACTTTGTCATAATGGCATTGATGTTAGCTACAAGACCATTAGCAATCCATAAGCCATGTACACTTCATCCGTCTTCTTTCTCTATTTGATGGTTTCTCCCTGCTGTCAGTGCCTATAGTCATGCAGTGTTGTAAATTGCAGTATTGTCCATTCCATTGCTTTGATCGATTTGGGTTATACTCTCCACAATGTAGTGATTTTCGAGAGGGAAAACAAGGACTGGGGGTTTAAGTTTCTCAATATTTGGAATATCTCTTGCAATTGAAGGTAATTTGTTCGCTAATCTTTATATCAATTTTTTTATTGCTTTCTACCAGATTTTATGAACTGTAGCGATGCTTGCTCATTTGATTCCTTTGAGCATGCAACTTTTAAAAATATTAAGGTGATGGTTCCAAATTCTTAAAGTAGATATGTTGAAATAAACTTCATTCGATTCATTTGACTCTTGAGCACGTCGCTTCTGAGAAGACTGGGGGACTGGTTCCAAATACATAAAGTAGGTACGTTGAGATGAATTTAAATTCATGTTGGCAAAAAAATTAGGAAAGTCTTGTAATTTCCAGTGTGGGATACAGGGTAAAATTGTAATTTCAAATTTCAGACTTATGTAAATGTATTGAACTTTGCAAATGTTAAATACTTTTTACATGCTGCAAATGTTAAATACTAGAATTGAGTTGTTATTAAGACTCCTATACCATCAACTACTGAATGAAACATGCAACCTCTAACCTCTGTTGGTTGTGTTCAACTCATTGCATTTCCATTCTATGAAGCCCCATTTATATTTGGTTATAAATTTCATTCCCACCAAAACATATTGACTTTGTTGTTGTTGATTTCTCGAGTAATAGTGATAACATTTGTGCCTATTAAGCATAGAAATACATTTGAATTATGAGCATGGATATCCTTGTATTTTATTTCTTAGAGGAAATGGAAGAATCAATTTCTCTAGAGGATATCCAAGAGGAATACATTTGTTTTTTCGAGTGTAGTAACTTATGTATGTTGCTTGTTTTTTATTTTGAGTGTGGTTGTGGTAAATGATGGTTTAGTCTAGTTTGACTTTCAACTTTTGGCAAGCTGTCGAGTGTATGTGTAATATTACAATTCTTAGATTTATAATTTTAATTGTCGAGTGTATGTATAATATTACAATGCTTAGATTTATATTTTTTTAAATCTTCTGCATAGATATTAAAAGTATAGTTGTATTTTTGTGGAATACTATTATCTCCTCCATATATTCTAATATGAAAAACCATGCCAAGATAACATATTTAATACACAAAATTTTATAAGACTATTTAAGCATTAAATAGAAGACTAACATCCATTCATATCTGGCTCGTGCTTTTATGTGCCATATTTTAGAGTCCTCTACTTTTTCAGTTGCACCAGAGGCAAGGACTTTGAGCTTTCAATTTTAGAATCAGATTATTTTCCCTTCTATGCATTATGTGTGCAACATCTGAGTCTCGTAGTTTACAGGAATAGAATAAGAACAATGTGAAACTTAGAGTTAAAGATGATTAATAACGGGTCCAACAATTTGAGCTTAATCCTATTGATTCATATTATTGGAAGGGTCAATAGCAAAATCAACCATTGACTTTTCCATTGATCTTTCTAATCACCTAACTCTATAATCAAGTTAAAGCTTAACCCAATTGTAAGCCCATGATGTGGATGCTAGGATGATAATATTATCATAGCGCTCAACGAAGCTCATGAGTCCGTTCAATTAGAAAAAAACAATTACAACACCGTGTAAAACATGACATGGAATAAAATAATAATAATAAAATTACACCTTAAGAAAGTGGGTCCCTCTCAATGCTTCATAAATCTGGGTTTAAGATGGATTTATGCTGGTTTAAGTAAAATTTAAATTCAACCTTGATTGGTTGTTACTATAAAATTTTAAATTAATATCAATAGTCTTTAAGCAAAATTTCATTAAAAAATTAAACCTGAAAATATAAAGTAAAATATATGCCTTCCAACAATTAAAGCAATCACAAATATTATACATAACCAAATGTCAAATGTTAGATATAACCAGATAATAGGTATAGCCAACGCTAAAACCAATTAGGTATGGTCCATTAGATTTTAGATAGGAGGAATGATCCATTTTAGATTTTAGATTGGAGGAATGATCCATTTTAGATTGTGTAGTAGGTGGAGAAAAATGCTATTTTGGTTGGAATTATCTCCATCATGGGCATATACTGAATCATTGATGTAGAAAACTTGCCTTCCATGATTGTTGAAAATGACGAACTCCTCAGCAGTAGTACTACCATCGGTAAAAAATGATGAAATTTGTATCAATAGTATTGCCATCATTTAAATATGTGGGGTAAAATTCTCAGATCGAGTTCCAAGAGGGGACTACATCCTGTAGTAAAATTCCATAGAAACTCACAGAGGTAAGCAAGATTTTTTATAAATTGGTGTAAAAATGTAGATTGGTTTGACAGCGAAATGGTACATGATCGATGAGGTAGAGCACATGTTTCTTTAGATCATCATCTATGAGGACTAGGAATCCCCAAAAGGGTGGTCTAATCTGAAAATTGAAAAATAAGGCCTTCCTTTATTTTCGATTGAGTAGAGAGTGGTGATATGAGATTTTTTTTATCAGCATCGCTCTGTATTTGACAGGATAAAAACGAGACCAATATTTGGTTAAGCACACCAGTTGCTTCTGCTCAATTTTCAAGCAAATTTATTTAACTATATTCCCGTTTCGAAGATGACATCCATGGAATATATGAAATTTAAAAAGGGCAAAGAAAAAAGGTGAGTAAGTTCAAAAAATAAAAAAATCTTATTTTCCAACATATACACTTTGCATTATGTTCGCTTAAGGGTATATAGGTATGCTAGTAATAAGTGTGTACCCAATTTGATGTTGATGTTAAGTGACTCTACACTAAAAACAAATCCCAACTTATATGCAAAGCGATGTTGCGAGGTTCTAATTAGCCATAATTTGGTTTTGTTGACATTGGAAAAAACATAATTATGTTGATAGGAGTCCCCCCTATTGAAATCGATGGATTAATCAACCTTTTAATCATAAATCATAATCTTATGGTTGACAATTGAAGATGATGGCATGTTCTTCGTTGTTGTCTCTATTCAATGGATGAGATTTTGATAAATTAACTTCCTCTCATTTATAAAGAGCTATGTTTATGTGGTTACTTTTTTACCTTTAGTTAATATGATTAAAAAATTACTTGATCACCACCAGATTGCCATGTTAGGTGATTAACAATTGATTGTGCTTAAAGAAATAGTCATATGTCGAGCTCCCATTTAGCTAGAATGGCAAGTGTCGAGGCTGTGCAAATTTTGCATTTAGGTTGTGGTATATTGTCTGTTCGCTTCCTCTACCCACGATTTTGCACACCTTACATTTGTTTTGTTGTGTAATGCGCAAAATTCATGTTGGACCAAGAAAATGGAACCGCAAAAATTCTGAAGAAGAGGAAGCATATGAAATGTGCAACAATACAGAGAGCCACATAAATGAATTACTGGAAGGATGTGGGACATGGGCGTAAAATCCCAGGCTCATATGGGTACCCAATCAGAACGCTGAAAAGTCTTATATTTTACACGGGTCATGCCCCTCAAGGTTCTCCAACAGATTGGCGTATGGATGAATATCTATTCGTCAAGAAGGTACTCAAACTTCTCTTTTGTTTAAGTTTCGTGAATAGTTTTTTCAGTACAAAGTATATGAATAAATAGTAAATAATACGTTGTATATAGATACCAGGTGTGTGTAAATATTCCAGTAATTTTTTAAGATAATTTATATAAATATAAAATCTCTTCCTTTTTTCCAATGTTTAAACAATATGGAGTAAAAATGAATTTATAAAAAAATTTCTATAAATTATTCCCAATTCACATAACCATACTGGTTAATATCACTTGAAGTTTTTGGAGTGGGAAATATGGAAGGTTTTAGGTGAAAAATGTGGCAGGTGATATAATGGATGTGAAATGCAGGCCAAACAACTCATTGGTACGCCAAATTCAAGTATGTTTTAGCACATTGTCGAGATTCAGAGTGCAAGTTGAGAACCCATGTCCAACATGCGTGACCATCAACATTCATGTCCACTGTGGAAACTTCCAGCAAAGGCGACTTGATCCACGTGTTTTTAGAGTATTAGGTTATGATGACTGTGTTGTGTATGGTGTGTCTTTTACATATGCCCACCCCAAGTTCCCCATGGCACTCAAGTATTCAGACCTATTGTGTGAATAGCTTACATGCGTTTAGATGTCACTTTTATTTAGTTTTAATTTTTCCACTATTCATGAGTTGTTGTTTGAATGAGCCCTACATAAATTTGAGAAAAGTGGATAGTAGGGAAAGAATTTGTCCAACAGTCATACGAACGCACAATGGGGAGTTAAGCCTAAGAGGTAACCCATAACTCATTCTTTAAAATGCGAGGACAATACTCTCTCAAAGTCTCAAAAATAAAATGGTAAAAACTATGCTTCATGCACAACTATACTGGAATAAATTATTTCCTTTACTAATATAGTAAAGAGTATAGAAATCCAACCTACAAGAGACCGACATGCAATCAGTAAATTTAAAAAATTGAAACAGGTAACCCTTGTTAATTTTAACCTTGTCTCTCCACCTATGATCAAACATTTTGGGATGTAAAAGATCCAAAATTGCCTGGACTAAGTTGAAGAACATTTTTTAAATTGTTAAGTCCCTTATAATGTAAGTAAGGTTTTTGTGAACAAATTTTGATCGATGAGTGATGAGTTAGTGCTCATTGGTGTTGATATAAAATAAAAAGAGTTTGGTAATTCTTACATAGTAAATCCTATTATTAATTATTTAAAAGAAAGGTGGAAAATGAGGTATATCTAAAACTCTAATCTGAAACCTTAATAACCTTAATTTTAATCTAAAACCTTAATGACCTTAATCCCAAACCATAAAATTAATTTTTCCTATTTATTACTAAAATGACAACCACCTTTAAAGTGACCACGAGTCCATAATACTTTTCATTCTAGATTATTTCTAATCTAAGATAGATTGTCCACTGCAACAAACTATGAATGCCACCATGATTAACTATGAAAGCCATCATAGTTAATCCTTGTCCACTGCAACAAACTATGAAATCCACCATGATTAACCTTCATAGTTTGTTGCCTTGTCCTATGCAACAAACTATGAATGCCACCATGATTAACTATGAAAGCCATCATGATTTATTAATCAAAATCTATAATTGCAAACTAACTATTTCAAGTTGGCTTGGTAAATGAACCAAAAAAATTTAAAAGGTAGGAGAACAAGCCCAAAGTAGTAGACAAAGGTGCAATTTGTTGCCATGAAATGTTATAGTGTGGGGTCTAATATGGGACCAGACATGGCCTTAGTCCGTAAGCACAAGGATCTTGATAGGGATTATCAACGAAATACAAGTATGAGGGAGATCTTATCACACTTTTTTCTTTATGTTGAAAATCTATGATGCTAATTTGATTCTCTAGTTAGATTATTATGCTCAAATTATTTCCTTCCCTGTTTCCTGACTTTCTAGGCCCTTGAAGTGAAGAGAGAAATTGAAAATTGGGAATTTTTTCAAATCTGGCTCACATGAGTATTCACATTTTGATGGGTTGGCTTAGGTGGCAGATGGTTGTATCACTAATTTCCTCGATTCGATTGCACTTTAATTTAAATCTAATTACCCTTGATGAATGACTCAAATTTCTCTAGTACATAAATTTAATACTCACCCAAAATGATTTCGTAATTGAGATAATGGCAATAGAGAAGAGGGTGGTACCCTATTGTTGTTGATATGTGATCATCAAGTGATGCTTGTTGCTACATCCCATATGAGCTTGCCTATGAATAGCTAAGAAAGACATATGGGATGTTTGTTTTGTCATGGACCATCGATGGCCATGGGATGAACATGAGTTTAGTATGGACCATTCATCCTGACTATGCTTCATTACATGATTTCTTTGTAATACATGATTGAAATATCTAAAGGCTATGTTGCTTTGCAATACACGTGTCAAATTTCTAAAGCACATCTAAAGGGCTTGGACTCTGGACCGTTCATTTTCTGACTAGAAGTTTTCTCATGAGGAAAAACTCATGGGTCATGCATTGTTTGAGTGTCTAGTGTCCATTGAGCAACATAAACAATCTGATATTGACGATTCAAACATTGAACCTTCTTTGTATTGGTAACCCTCATTAGAATCATTGAGAAAAATAGAGCCTAATGGGCTCAATTATTTGTCCCTATACTCAACATGTACATACATATACAGATTGGGGTCTTGCAAAATCATAACAATTTTACTGAAAGAGGTTTCAGTATATACAACTAAATGAATACAAAAAAAAAATTGTGGAGGTATAGATCGTTTATGAAAATGGATTCATCATTATTTTAATTAGAGCAATGTTTGTATTTTTCATGGCCCCGAAAGCAAAAACAATGTAGAATGTGTGATCAATTGAAGGAAAGAAAATGAAATAAAGAAAGTGCCATAGCTAGAACTACCATTCAATGCAATCCAATAATTCTCCATCTCGACAAGTGTACATTTTGTTAATCATCATTGTGTAAACATAACCTATAGATTGCATTGTAATAATGTAGGAACCCAACCTGAATTTATACTTTACTACGATTCCCCATAAATATTTTAGAGAAGAAATGACCAAGTAGGAACCCTGATGTATCCATCCTTTATATTCATGAAAATACTCTACCCCACAAAGCTTTTTGAAGTGTTTGTTTTAACTTTCACATGAATATCATAACGACACATTTAAAATGTGAACTTTGAATTTTTGAATTGTCTTGGCTATCTATATTTTTCAAAGCTCGTCTTCATTGTTTTGACTAACTAGTCCTAGTGTAGGCATCCATTTGTTCAGACATAGATCATATTATATAAAATGATTCCATCAAAAATAATTTTATTGTATGATTGACTTGGTTAACAAAATTATAAAAATCATGCTCATGTTTAGAGTTGGGTAAGAATTCCTTTAGCTAATATTTAGCCATTAATTCCCATTCTTATTGTAACCTTGTTGGGTGATGTTTTGTTCATATTTTCACTTATGAAAATGAAGATTTAAATTAAACTTCACACTTAACTAATAAATATTAATAAACATAAATCTGTAGTAGAAAACATCCATTACCTCACTTAAGCAGAGTAGTAAAATGGTCAAATCATTGTATCTTATCGCATAAGTGGGATGAACGGTCCATACCCTTTTAAACAATCAACCTTTTTAGACGCTTCATAGTGGTGAGAACAATTATATTATTGATTAGATTACTTTCTTGAGGCTCTGGTTGAGACTGAAGATACAATTGACAACACACAAAGTTTAATGAAGATCATATTAAATGACACTTTAAATAAACACTACCAAATGTTGTTGATGTTTTGGTAGCTGTGGGAGGTATTCCCTCTTGGACAACTTTTCTTAGAGAAGAAGAAGATTCCAAGAAGTCAAAGGAAGACCATTGAACCATTGAAGAACACCTCGGAAGAGAATTCAACCTACATGAGAATAATAAAGTGGAATTATAATTTCTAGGAAGAGAAGTTGGCCCACATAAATAATAAAGTAAATATGAAGACCCAGAATAAGAAGTCGGACCTAGACAGTCACCTAGATAAGTATAAATATAGGACTAGATCATTTCATTTGTACAATCAGACAATTATCCTTCTGTAGTGCACACTAGGCAGTTGCAGCTGCAGTTGCAACAATTTCACTATTTCTAGTTTCTGGTTCTCTTGGAGAGTGCGCCCTACTTGGGGAAGGACATTCTTGGTGGATCTTGGTGGTTTCTCTTGTGCGCTACCTCCGGAAGATTTGCACTAAGTTTGTGTAGTGTTGCTTAGTTGCTTCGTGCAAGTTGTAGTTACAGTTGCAGTTGCAACTGTAGTTACCAATTGCCAGTTGTGTCAATTCTCTGGTGCATTATCTTACTCTAGTGATGCTCCTATCTTGCGTCAATTATGTGGTTCTACTCAGTTGTCTACCCTCGCTAGGGTTTGAAAAGAAGAAGAGATAAGTATTTTTTATCAGATTTTCTTCATTGTTGATTTTCTCTTGTGAATAGAGCTTGTTCATGGTTGTATTGGAAAGATTCTCTCTAAGAAAAGTTGGTTGGGTTTTTCCCCGAGTTTGGGGTTTTCCCAGGATAAATATTTGTGTCTTCTTATGCTTATTTATCTGTTGCTTATATATTTCAATATATGGTTATTGAATGTTAAAAGAAGATAAAAATTCTATGGCAAATCTAATGTTAACAAAAATATTAAAAATCTAACAATTCTATCTCAATAAAATTCATAATGTTAATATCATTATCACTTTTGAAAAGTATTTTAAAGGGTTTTATGAGCATTGGTACATGTTTTTTTGTTTTTTGTTTGTTAATTTGTGCAGGACCTGCGATTAACCTGTGGCTTGAGAAACTGCGACTCAGGGGCATCTAAGCCGTCAAAATCACCCGGGGATCGCACCCGGCCTGAGCCAC
>JZKD02S2440328.1:102011-115079 GCA_000966675.3 Picea glauca
ATATCAATGTCACTATTTTAATAAAATGTAGATAAAATTGTATATATTTAATGAATATAAAATTTTACAAATTAAAATTAGGTTTTTAACTATTATGAAAGTTCATTTTTTTTTACAAAAATAAACTTTCAAACTTAACTATGTCTCAATTAAGAGAGTTTTTATATCTATCTATTACATTTAGTAATGTCTACCACATCAACGACCATGTTCCTTCAATGGTTGAATATGAACAATAAGATCTTAAAGTCTTACTATGCCTTTGGTTAAAAAGTGTTGTTAACATCAAACTTATAGGTTGAGGCTGACCTTGTTAATGGATGGCTCAGTCAAACTATTACCATCTACATCAAAGACCATAAACCTCAACACGTGTCAATTTGAACTTCAACAAATACTTTGGTCCTCCATGAGAACCCATCAATCCAACTTATTTACCAATCCCACCTATTGGGAGGGAGGTGGAGGGAATTAACAATATATAAATCACAAGGGATGGCATTACTAAAAGTTACAATAGACAACATTGTACCATTGAACATCAATGTTTAACCTTCATTGTAATATCAATATTTATGTCCTCGAAGAACCTTCACATCTTCCCAACATTTACCTTCAAAAAGTACACAAGAATGAATGAAAATGACCACGCCAAACGAAGAAAGAAAGAAGAGCCTCACTTCATGCCAGAGTTGTTCTTGCATATCTCATTTGACAAGATCATGTGCATTATAATTGCACTTATGCAATGGATCTCTCATATCTGCATTGCCAATGTAACTACATCATAGCTAAGTAAATTTGCCATTGGTTATTTATTACCTATTCCCATCTCTTCCACTTTATTTTCCTCTTTATTAATTTCTCCATACATTTCATATTGTTTCACACACTTTTCTTGATTGAAAATAGATAGAAATTTGTGTTTAGAAATGTTTTGCAATATATTGTGTACGAGTTCCTAAAACTTATCAAACTTCAAACACTTTCCATTGGATCTTAGCACACCATAAGGTATTTCTCTTCCCCTTTATGCAAATATATTTGTGTATTACAAACCTCTTACTTCAAGTTTAAACTTCTCTCTAATTAATGTATTATACAAAAGAACATATCTAGATATTGTCTCTTCCACATCTCATTTATACAATCTTGATGGTCAAATAATTTCCAAAAAACTTCTTCATTGCTTGAATACGGTTCACTTGTCACCCTACATTCACTTGCAATATACATAAATTTTGCATTGGTTGTCATAGGTGACCATAGATGAGTATGTGAATAAATTATTAGATTTGTTGAGATATGTCAAGTACATCAAAGATGACAAGGTAAAGATCGTGTGTCTCCTAAGTTGATTACCTCCATCCTACAAATATAAGATTGAGTTTGATGAACCTTGAACTTTAGATGAGGCCATTAGAAAGGATAAATATTATTATTAGTAGAGCAAGAGTAAGCAATAGGTTCACAAGGATTGTAACGATAAGAAGACGAAGAATTAGGACCACATAAAGAAAGGTTCAAGCCCCTACATCAGAAAAATCATCCAAATAACTTTCCACAAAATAAGTTAGCAGAATCAGGGGAAAAGAGGCCAAGAAATCATATTTAGTGTTGGGGATGTGGAGAGGGTCACTTGCTCAGAATTGTCCACATTGATAGAGGAACACTAGGAATGTTCATAACATTGAAGAGGCCACAAACATCAATGACGTAGCAAGGACTATTCATGAGATCTATTCTATACTAGAAGGCCACCAAACAAATCACCTATAATAATTGAAGTTGAAGGTAAGATTGCTAGCAATCTATTTTTGTTTTGATTGATCCTGGATCTAGTCACAATCATGTTACTCTTAAAATTGTTGAATCATGTGCAATCGATAAGAATAAGCACAACAAGGCATGGATTGTATGGTTATCCATTGGAACCAAGAGAAAATATAGTGAATTGGTGAGAGGTGTCCACTAGAGTTGAATGGACTTTCCACATGGGAAAATATGAACATCATACCACTTGGTTCAAATGATTCCCTTATTCGTATGGACTAGTTGGAAGCACATCAATTTAACCTTGATTTTCACAGCAAGGCCATTGATTGCATTGATGAAGATGGAAACTCAAGGCTAGTAAGAGATAGTATGAAGGCCATCTCATCAAGACATATTTTATCCTTCTAGTTGAAGAATTGTTTTAGAAAGGGGTGTCAGTTGTATGCATCCTATCTATCAAAATCAATAGAGAACAAGGGTCCAAATATTGAAGAAAATATGGTATTATAAGAATTCAAATATGAATTCCTTGATGAGGTCTTAGGACTACCACAAAAGAAAGAAGTTTGAGTGGACCCATAAATGTAAGGAAATTTTATAGAAGTTGAAAAATATCCTCACTGGTGCAAATCCAAAAAGAGTTTTTGTTGAGTGCATAAATGCATGTGGGGAAGGACTCAATGGAATTCTCATGCAACATAACCACGTGGTCTATTACGAGTTGTGAAAGCTAAAAGAACAAGAGAGATACTATGTTACCCATGACTTGGAACTTGTTGTTTTATTACACTTATTGAAGATGTGGCAACACTACTTGATGGGTAGGAAGTTCGTGTGAATGATAGGTCATAATGTCTTAAGTATTCATTCAATCAAACAAACTTGAATGCTAGACGAGCAAGATGGTTGGGATTTATTTGTGAATTTTCTTTCAAGATCAAGCACATAAAAGGGAAAGAGAATAGGGTTGCAACTCCTTGGAATAGTAAAATGCATGTGATGCACATGACAACCATCAACATTTGCAAATTTGATTTGAAGAGTAGAGTGGTAGAATCCCTTGTTGTTGATGAAGATTGTGTCCAAGTGAAAGATGGATCGATAGAAAGCTAAAACATAACAAAAGTATGAAAGTTATCAATTAAGTGATGATGGATTTCTCATTTACAAGGACATAATGTATATTCCAAATTCGATAGAGTTGAGGACCATCATCATGGATGAAATTCATAAGAGGTTGTATTCTAGCCATATAGGCTAACAAAAGATGATTGTTATATCAAGGAAGAAATATTTGTGTCTTGGGATGAAAAATGATATTGTTAAATACATTGCAAGATGTATAGAATGTTAATGCTAACAAGTCAACATTTAACATCAATATCTAGTAGGTCTAATACAACCCTTGCCACTTTTAGAATGAAAATGGGTGGTGATAACAATGGAATTCATTACAAGATTTCCCAAGACAGTGAAGTAACATGATCTCATCATTTCTGTAGTAGATAAGTCGATATTGTCATGATACTCATTAATGTGGGAATTGTTGATATTATGGTAGTTGTGGGGGGTATTAACCTCCACTTGTGACCTTTGATGAGATTAGAATATTCCAGGAAGCAAAAGAAACCCTAAAAGACTTGGACATAACCCTAGAAGAGAAGTCGGCTAAAGAGAATATTTTATATGGAGTCTTTAGCCTCCAGAAAGAGAAGTTGACCCGGAAAGCTTAAAGAGAGCAGTATAAATATAGGGAACTAGAACTCATTTGACACACACAACTCGCAACTGCAAAAATTCAATAGTGCGCACTGCAGAAATTTAGTAGTGCGCAAGTATGGAGAGCAGCTCCAGTTGCAGTTATTACAACCTGTAATTTCGGTCTTTCTGGGTTGGACTTTCTGATCAGTCTTGTTTATCTTTGCTTGGTGCATTAGCCTTGGTTGGCTATTGATTTTCTACCATAATTATTCTCTCTGTCAAGTTCAAGGTGCTTGGGAGTGGCATTTGGGCCTATGGTTGGGTGACAATATTGCTATATCGTCTATGGTTAAACGAGCACACCCACTTTTCTAACTGGTTATGGGCCCACACCTCCTTCATTTAGTCTAACCACTGGAAGGAATCTAAACCATAAGGTTATCAAGCTCGTTGAAGAACTGTCGCTAGAGTTTCTAGCAGGTGCAGTTACTGAAGCACTGTTGTTAGGGTTACTAACAGGTGCAGTTGCAAAACCATAAAACTCTTTCCCAACACCTTATGATGGAACACCTTACTCAAGGAGAACATATTCTAGTGCGCCTTATTCCAGCTCACCTCTTGGCACTCTCAGAAGGAAAAAACGTCAAGGTTGAGATTTTGGGCCAAATTCAAAGTTTGACCAGTTATCAGTCAACAAAAATCATGAATGAAAAGATGGATCATCTACACTATTCATCTCTCACAAGAACTCTTGAAGATGACATGTGAATAATTGACAGTGGAGCTTCTAGGCATATGACACGAGATCGGGTCAGAGTCTCTAATATGAATGAAAAGAGGACATCCTACAAGGTAGAACTTGGAGATAAGAACACATATCCAGTCGAAGGAATTGGTCAAGCCTCCATCAAATTGAAAACATGGTTACAATGTTCATTTGAGCAATGTATTATATGTACCTAGTTCAGAAAATAATCTTGTATCCATATCTTGTCTAGAAGAAAAAGGAAACATAATATCCTTTGTAGATGGAAAAGTATTATCTTGATCTAGAGACTCCATCATAAAGAACGCTAGAATTATTGGAACACGTGAAGGAAGACTACACAAACTACTAGAATGAAATGATGAATCTCTTGTACATGATGAAGTCAATCCCAATGAAATTTGGCATAGAAGGTATGCTCATATTAACTATCAAGAATTACCTTTCCTCTAAAAGATGGTTGAAGGAATACCAGAACTACAATCTACACATGAGGGAATTTGCAAAGGATGTGCTCTTGGTAAAAATGTTAAGAAACCATTCTCAAGAAGCAATAATAGATCTAAGGAAATCCTAGATCTAATACATTCAGATGTCCATGGTCCAATGCAAGTCAAATATCTAGGAGGTTCTCTTTATTATGTAATATTCATAGATGATTACTCAAGAAAAACTTGGTTATATCTCTTGAAGACAAAGGACAAAGTTTTCATCAAGTTTCAAGAATTCAAAGCAGAAATAGAGAACCTCATAAACAAGAAAACCAAGACCTTGAGAACAGATAATGGAGGAGAATACACATCCAAAGAATTTGTTTCCTTTTGCAAATCGACAAGGGTTAGGAGGGAGCTAACTGTTCCTCATAATCCTCAACAAAATGGTGTAGTAGAAAGGAAGAAAAGATCTATTGAAGAAATTGTGAAGGCACTAATGAACAATCAAGGTTTATCTACGTATTTGTGGGGAGAAGCAGCCATGACAACAATATATGTTCAGAACAGAAGTCCCCACCGCATATTGAAGGATATGAATCTAGAATAAGCCTTCTCAGGAAAGAAAGCTAGTGTGGAACACTTAAGAATCTTTGGATGCCATGTTTACATTCACATCGCCAAGGATAAAATGAAGAAACTAGAACCCTCGAGAAAGAAGGGCATATTTGTGGGATATAGTGAATCATCCAAAGCCTACGGAATCTATATCCCGGAACAACATAAGGTTGAAGTCAAAAGAGATGTAACCTTCAATGAAAAGATGGTTTTCAAGAAATCCATAGAAGAAACTATAGAAGAAGAAGAGCATGAAGAGCCTAAATAAGAAAACACATGTATTCTAGAAAGTCAGAATGAAGAAACAAAACAACTTGATCATCTGATGCAACCATGTGAACCTATTGAATTAGTCATTGTACCCAAAACCAGGAAATGTCCAACCTGGCTTGAAGCTACTCTACAAGAAGTAGAAAGACTCAAAGCCCCAAGTGGCAAAGAAAGCAAAAAGCCCAAAAGATTCTTCAACTATGCAACATGTATGACAAATCTTATAAATGAAGAACCCACCACATTTGAAGAGGAAGCTTAGAAGAAACAATGGAAAGAAGCCATGACAGAAGAAAACCAGTTCATCATGAAAAATGATTTATGGGAAATTGTGCCTAGACCCAAAGAAAAATTAGTAGTAACTTCAAAATGGGTTTATAAGATCAAACATGCAACAAATGAAAGTGTGGAAAAATACAAAGCGAGGTTCGTAGCTAGAGGGTTCTCCCAGAAGGAGGGGAAGATTATGATGAGACTTTTTCTCATGTTGCTAGATATACTTCTATTAGAGCCATTATGTCTCTTGTTGCTTCCATGGGATGGATTTTACATCATATGGATTTAAAGACAACTTTTCTCAATGGAGCAATCGAAGAAGAAGTATACATTGAACAACCTCAAGGATTTGAAGTACATTCTAGAGACACTCATGTTTGCATATTAAAGAAATCCCTGTATGGACTCAAGCAAACTCAAGGAGCTTGGTATGTCAGAATAGATAACTACTTAATAAGACTTAGTTTCTCCAAGAGACATGCAGATCCAAATCTCTACTACAAAGTCGTGAACAATGCACTTGTGATTCTACTGCTATATGTCAATGATTTATTCTTGAAAGGTGAAGAGTCTCTCATCACCCGGTGTAAGAAGGAACTAGATTCTGAGTTCGATACGAAAGACCTCGGTCTCATGCATTATTGCTTGGGACTAGAAGTATGGAGGAAGCGTGGTGAAGTATTCCTTGGACAAGGAAAGTATGCAGTGAAGATTCTTCGGAAGTTTGGAATGATGGATTGCAAATCCATGGACACTCCTATGACCACAGATATAAGAAAAGTAAGAGACTCAGACTCTTATCCAGTAGATCCATCCCTATATCGACAATTGATTGGGTCATTAATGTATTTAGTGAATACTCGACCATATATTTTCTTTGTTGTAAACACCCTAATCCAGTTCCAGGTGGAAACCAAACATGAGCATTGGATAGTTGCAAAGCATGTTCTAAGATATATTTGTGGGATGCTAAACTATGGCTTAAGATATACCTCATCTAGTGATATACAACTTCATGGATTCACAGATTCAGATTGGGCAGGGAGTGTAGAAGACCGAAGGAGTACTTCAGGGATGTGTTTCAGCTTGGGCTCTGTTATGATATCTTGGGGCACCAGGAAACAAAAGTATGTCTCACTCAACATAGCAGAAGAAGAATATATCACAGCATGTGAGGCATGTACAGAAGCAGTATGGCCGAGGAAGTTGATTTCTGGATTATTTGATCAGGTACCATATTCGACCAGAATATAATGTGACAATCAGAGTTGTATAAGGATATCTGAACACCCATTGTTTCATGATCGGTCGAAACACATTGATATCAAATACTACTTTATTCGTGATAAAGTCCAGGAAGGAGAAGTGAAACTCCAGTATATCTCCACAGATGAGAAGATAGAAAATATTTTGACAAAGCCTTTGTCCAGGATAAATTTTGCATACTTACGAGAAAAGTTGGGGCTCGTGGAGATAACTCCCTTAGTTGAAAGGGAAGAGATGGCTCCCAAGGTTGGGAGGGAGAACTGATATATATATCATTGATTTATGGACAGTCATTTTCCATTTTGGAAAATGGTCCAGGATGGGCAGTTCCTTTCTAGTTTAGAAAGTGGTTTGAGATTCTTTGATGGACATGCATTTTCCAGTTCGGAAAATGGTCTAGATTGGACTGTCATTTTCATAATGAAAATGGTTGGATAGATTGTTGATGTACCATAGACAACGATTCCCCTTGTGGCCAGTGTGGGGGAATGGTATAGGACAATCATTCTTCTTGTAAGTCACTCTCAGTAGTGGTCAAGTAGAATGGTCTACCTCGTTGGACAGTCATTCTTTCGAAGTTCACAATTGTGAGCAGTTTCGAAGAATGGTCCGTTTTGGAGGTTGGTACAAGACAGTCATTTCCTTAGGAAATGGTTCAGATTGTCATTCCCTAGGGAAGACTCATTCTCTCTAGGTTGCACTATGTTTAGTGCCGGAGGAATGACCTAGTTAGGTGAATGGTCCAGGTTCAACAATCAGGGACAACATTCCCTAGGGCAGACTCATTCTATTCAGGTTGCACTATGATTAGTGCCGGAGGAATGGCCTAGTTAGGTGAATGGTTCAGGATTATAAATCAGGGACAATTATTCTTCCATGCTTGGGAAGAATAGTCCAGATAGCCCATGGTTGATGTTTTTACTGTATGAGGGCATATGCTCTTCCAGATCTCACAGATGTGAGTGGAAGAATGCCCCAAATGACTCAACTTGTATCATGATATTGTTTTTTCAAGTTGATATCAGATGATATGACTGTTGTAGAGATTGTATGTCTCTGGAAAGTAGTTGTATACTACCGTGGTGGATGTGTTCCACTGATTGTGACTATGTGTCACTGGTTAGTAGTTATGTGCTACTTCGTATGGTTGTGTACCACTGGATAGTATTTATGTACTACTATGGATAGACACCGTTGTTTTCTATCAGATGACATTGTACTGAATGTAATGGAGATTATCCAATTGGATAATGATGACGATGCTCATGATTTGATCATGAGATAACATGTGTGGCTATGATGATGTTATCGGTTGAATGATCTATTTGTGCTCAATACCATTTCCTTTTATACCTCCCTAGCTAGGAGGGAGTGTTGATATTATGGTAGTTGCGGGAGGTATTAACCTCAACTTGTGACCTTTAATGAGATTAGAATATTCCAGGAAGCAAGGGAAACCCTAAAAGACTTGGACATAACCCTAGAAGAGAAGTCGGCTAAAGAGAATATTTTATATTGAGTCTTTAGCCTCCAGAAAGAGAAGTCAGCCCAAACAACTTAAAGAGAGTAGTATAAATATAGTGCGCCAGAACTCATTTGACACACACAACTCGCAACTGTAGAAATTCAATAGTGCGCACTACAAAAATTTAGTAGTGCACAAGTCTGGAGAGCAGTTGCAGCTGCAGTTACTGCAACCTATAATTTCGGTCTTTCTGATCAGTATTGGTTATCTTTGCTTGGTGCATTAGCCTTGGTTATCTTTTCTTGGTGATTTTGTAGCCAAGCATATTTGTATAATGAATGTAACATTAAATGCACGCTAGATTCTAGGCTCTCTTGACCCTTGTTACAATGTTAAAGAGAACCGAAGGCGACCTGGTCTATTTACAAAAGTCACTTCTTCCATTCAATATTTGGTCTTGGTATCGACGAGTAGCACAAGTTTCCAAACTTTTACTTATTAATAAAATGATACATGTAATCTGTGTGGCATGAGTTCCTTTCGGCCAGTAGCGCAACTTGCAAGCCTCCTTCATGCCTCAGAATAGCTTGTCTCAGAGGTCGAGGTGGCACATCTCCTTCTCCTAGATTTGCAGGTATCGTGTAATTCAAACCCACTTCTCCTAAATTTGTAGGTATCGTGTAATTCAAACCCACTGGCTGCTCCGCCTCTGGACTCTCACTTCTTGCTCTGCGCTTTCCCCGATCATTTGTGCTCAACGTTGTGCATGTAAACAAAGCGAGAAAAAGAAATGTGATCTGCGATATATCTCTCATCCATTTTCTCGACCCTCTGTAGAATTCAAACCTACAAACCCGCGCCAATGAAAGCTACATTAAATCTCAAAATGAAGACCGATTGAGTTGCGGGTGGACCATCTGATCGTAGGAGTTCCTGATTAATACCTAGCTGCCCATGTTCGATTGCTTAAAAAAATCACATCGACATGAATAAACCACATCGATTGCGGGTTGGTGCTGTACTGTCTTGAGATAAACACGTCAGATTCGCGCCACCAGATCTGTGCCAGAGTCTCTTCTCGAGCCGTAGGATCCGTGCCAGAGTCTCATCTCAAGCAGAAGGATCCGTGCCACAGTATTCGTCAGATCTGTGTCACGTGAATCTGGAGGTGTAATTCCGTACTATTTTCGTCGTATGGTATGGCTGTCCTTTGATCCAACCATTGGATGGTTACCACGTGGTCCATTCTTTGCCCTCCGATTCAACCATCGGATTCTCGCCACATGGCTCATTCTATGCCCTTCAATCTATCCGTTCGATTATCACCACGTGGCCCATTCCTTTCCCTCTGATATAGTCGTCGGATGGCCACCACGTGGCACATTCCCTGCCCTTCGATCCATCCACCGGATTATTGACATGTGGCACATTTCTTGTCTTTCGATCCAGCCGTCGGATGCCCGCCACGTGGCACATTCCCTGCCCTTCGATCTAGCCATCGGATTATTGCCACGTGGCACATTCCTTGTCTTCTGATCCAGCCGTCGGATGACCGCCACGTGGCACATTCCCTACCCTTCGATCTAGCCGTTAGATTATCGCCATGTGGCACATTCCCTGTCTTCCGATCCAACCATCGGATGGCCTCCATGTGGCCAATTAGCGGCCCTATGATCCAACCCTCGGATGGCTGCCACGTGGTGCATTGTCATCCCTCCGATCCAGCTGTTGGATGACCGCCACGTGGCACATTCCTTGCCCTTCGATCCAGCTGCCGAATTATCACCATGTGGCACATTCCCTGTCTTTCATTCCCACGGGTTCGTGCCACGTGGCCCATTCCCCGCCCTTCGATCAACCTGTCGGATGCAACCCACGTGGCCCATTTTCTGCCCTCCGATGTAGCCGTCGGATTCTCGCCACGTGGCCCATTTTTTCTTCCCCAATTCAACTGTCGGATGGCCACCGTAATAATCAGTCTACACTTTGCGGCCGACGTAATAATCAGTCTCACAACCCTCCCAGGGATCACAATTTTATCCTGAATGACAACCTCGACAACATATTATACGCAGTCGCTCAGAAAAAAAGAGAAGAAGCTCGAATTGTGTCAGAAAATAGTAGGAACACTATGATAAATCTATCCAGTGTAACGTTGGACGCACTAGGATGCGGTGTCTTGGAGAAAGGGTTAAACTGCGTTGTGGTCCTGTGGAAGAATTAATGTGCAGCATTGAATCTGTCCTCACAACTGACATGGAGAATTTAAAGGGCCAAAATGTTGTCTTTATACAGTGAAGGAATGACATCTTAACAATAACTTGTTGGCCGTCGGATACCGTTCTTTACCTATACAGAAACGGATCATGTTAAAGGGTAAAGTGGCGTACGCACTGGTCCTGTTTCCACAGTGAATATGAAAATTTTTGAAAAGAAAAACCAGATTTTTTCATTGTCAATATGAAAATTTATGGATATCATGTGCTTTCACATTTTATCTATAAATATAAAATCTCCCTCGGTCGTATTAACTACTTCATAAATTTATTTGTAATTTCATTTTATGGGTTTTTATTTAAGGAGTAGCATTTTTACACAATAAAGTGAGTGAAAGCATCAAAGTGCCATACATACTTGAATCATAGGAATCATAAATAAATAAATGCTTCACTTTGAGTGTCAAATAGTTACTCAATTATGATTCCAATTCCAATTGGCCTATTTTATATTTTATAATAGAGTTTTATTGTGCATGACTAAGTTTATATTATTTATAAATTAAATTAATCTTTTTCCACTTAAATTGGATTGTTAAGATGTTCATATTATTATAAATAAATAGTATTTCACTTTAATAGTGTTATTATTGTTTTAAAGATATGACAATGATGCTTACATTGCATTGTATTAGGTTATTGGTCTTGTATCTTTCTCTTACCAAGATATTAGGCAAACACATATATTTGGATCAACGACATATGTCTAGTTAATTGGTTCTATATCCTAGTTAGAGAAGTTGGTGATGCCCTATTGGATCAATGCATAAATGATAAGGTCTATCTACTTACTCTTTGATGTGATGCTTATTTCTTTCTACAAAGGAAATCCCTTTGAGAATGGTCTATACAACATCAACCTCTTAACCTTTTAGGATTTTGGAAAGCAAGAGTTGACTTACATCTAAAAACACTTGAGTGGGAGGGAAGTTGTAGTTGTTGGTTATTATTGGGAAGGGGTAACTTACTAGACTTCAAGTGGGTGAATGTCCCACGTGTGACCCAAGGCATTCAAACAATCAAAAAAGAGTTATTATTTGCTTTTGTGTTTTCAAACTTAATTTGTTTGTGGATTGTATGAATTGCATTGTGATTGCAAATATCACTATAAGCACATGAAATATCGTTGTAGAGAGGGTAACTTGGAAAAGAATGAGTGTCTTCAATCTACTCTAGGTTGCATAGGAATATTTTATTATTATTATTATTCCCTAATATTGTTGTGTAAAGGGCATCTTAGAAGGAAATTAGTCTTATCTTCAATCTTGTCTATGTTGTATATATTATAGTGTATTTTTTCCCTTAGAGTTTTCATAAGGTTACATTTGTCATCTTGGCTATACACTTAAGAGTTAGTTCTTAGTTTGCCTGTGCACCTTAAAGTTAGTTCTTAATTTTGAAACTTGCAACCTTATTAGGGTAGGAAGTTTTTTCAAATCATTTTTTATAATAACATGTCTATCTTTGGTCTTTGATATTTTCATCACTTTGTTTTCAATTTTAAGTTTTTGTTATAGAGGATTGTACCATCTTGGATGTCCCAATGTTCTAAACCGTTATCAAAGTCTTTTTCCTAACATTTTTTTTAGCTAAAGATGGGTTGGGGAAGAGTTGTGTAAAATTTTATTAATTATGATGTTGATGTTTATCTTCCCATGAGATTGACAGAGTTTATTAGACACCTAAAAAAATCAAAATAAATATTATTGAGACTTTCATTTCTATATTTTAGCATAGTAAAATGAAAGTATCAAAACCCTTGAGTAATTAAAATATGAACATCAAAATAAATATTTTTTTAAACATAGTAAAATGAAAGTATGAAGATCCTCCTAGAGAATAATCAAATTATGAAACTCTGTAAAATTATTTTTTATATTATTAAAGATGTAGTAAAATGAATGCATGAAGGTTTGTAAGGTTCTTTTTTATATTACTAAAGTTGTAGTAAAATGAACGCATCAAGGTCTTCAAGAATAATTAAATTATGAACTTGGTAAAATTGTATTTGATATTATTAAAGAGAGGACATGCTAAATGAAAGTGGTGGTCATCCTCAACCTCTTTTGTATCCGAAGGTGTTTTTGAATTGCTCCAATAACCAATTTCACTGTGGATATCATAAGGGTTATGTTCATTTTTATTTTTAAGTTCATATAATATCCCCTAAATAGTTTTTTTTATGGACTATACTAAGATTAATAAAATATTTGTAATATTTCA
>JZKD02S2440328.1:124198-134283 GCA_000966675.3 Picea glauca
TTTGAATATGTTTGGTTTTACAACTTTCAAAAGGACGCCCAAAACAACCACCACCAAATTCACAAGAAATTATACTCCAAAGATTTAAGGTGCTTAATTTTACAATTTTGAAAAGGAAACCCAAACGAACCACACTATAAACGTGTCCACTTATTTGCAAAAGTGTTATGTACAAGAATATTCAATAAAGATTTTGTGCCTTAATCTATTTAGAAGACCCCTTATTGCTTCCATCAAAACAATGACTCGAGATTGGTGTCAATAGAGTAGGAAAAACAATATTATGCTAGGATAAGAAACCAAAACCCTTGGTTGCTAACATTTGTATATATATAATTATAGTGACAAGAAGAGATGTTTATCATACTTATGTTGACTCGTATCTAATTATGATTATGATAAACTCTCTAGAACTCCAAAGAGAAAGGATAATTTCAATTTGTTTTCAAAGCATATAGTGTTGATTTTTTTTATTCTCGGATCTTATACTTATTTCCTTATGATTTCAAAATAAAATTTACTTTCATGCCATAATTATCATAGAATAACTATACATTGAAAATCTCAACTATAACAATGTAGTGAAATTAACAAGATCTAGAAATATTAACCATGCACAGTAGTCACAAGAACACAAGAATTTATCTTGGGAAACCCAACCTTGAGAGAAAACCCAACAACCTTTCTTATAGAAGAATTTAGTCCAAGATATTACTAGTACATCACCATCACCAGATCAAAACACCATATAAAGAAGATCCTCCCCAAGCCTAGCATATACAAGAGCTATCATCTCAATAGAATATCCAAGATACAAATAAGAGGGAACTTCTCCAAGTCTAGTTCCTTCCCCAAGTGTGGCGCACTCAGCAAGATAACCAGAACTCCAGAAAATAGTGAAATACCACAACTGTAGCTGGCAACTGGCTAGTGTGCACTGTAGAAGGAGAGTTGTGGATATCTAAATGAAATGATACAACCTATATTTATACTAATTCAAGCGCATGTCTTTTTTCCGGTGGGGCCGACTTCTCTTTCTGGGTCTTCAATTTTACTTTATTATTTTTTTTCTTTTACTGGTGGGGCCAACTTCTCTTCCTGGGTCTTCAATTTCTTCATGGGGATTCTTTAATGGTCAGATGAGTCTTCTTGTACTTCCTTGTGGAGAATGACTGTCCAAAGTTGCAAAAATTCAACACTCCCTCTCAACGAGGGAGGCATTCTCCATACTTGGATTTCTTATGCCCACTTACTTAAGTCGATAGATAGGCAGGAAAGTCAGAGAGGGGGAGGGTGGCTTCTATATTTCCTACCAAGGTATGTGTATCATCATTAATGCTAGGAATGTGTATAAGTCATGATATGATAGGTTGGGTATGCGGTATCAGTGACCTACCCGGGTATGCACATCATAAGTAATAATATCATTCACAGGCGTAGTGTCTTGTGTTATGCCTTCCTTCCATCCAGGTAAGGTTACAATATGTTTACAACCCTTCCATAACGAGAACTGAAGGGTGGGTGTCAGATCTGTAATGGGGGCCTAGATATATTTGGCTTTCTTGCTTTCCTATCTTGCTTGCTTGGCTACAGGTTATATGGAGTAAGGAAATGGAATAAACAAAGGGAAACCTCTTGCTTGTGTGAATAGTTCCTATCAAAGGGATGGAGGGGGGGACGTGGGTGGAGAATTACTTTCTTATTTTGGAGCGACCTTATTTCAAGTCTCAATCGTGAGTTGCAGTCGATCGAGTAAATAAGATTCAATATGCTATTAGCGTAAGTAAGAGAGGGAGGAAATAGTGTAAGTAAGAGAGGGGTACGACACCTTTTTTTAAGAAAGTAGTGGTAAGATATAGAAATCCCTAACATACATTTCTAATAGTAATTCCCCCCATATAACCACATAGCCTGGTAGGTGAGTGACAAGGCTTGACTTACTGAGTAGGTGGTGGCTACACCTAGCTTGGACACCTACCATACCAATGAGATAGTTTTCCCCTGGTATACTTGGTAGGCATGTCTCCTTGTAGTGTTCCAGAGGGTAGACATGTCTGCTTGTAGTGGCCAGAGGGTAGGCATGTCTACTTGTAGTGGCCAGAGGGTAGGCATGTATGCTTGTAGTGGCCAGAGGGTAGGCATGTCTACTTGTATCAGAGGGTAGGAATGGAAGTAGTTTTATGTAACATCCCTCTCTTGCGTGCACCGAATGAACTTATCCTTGAGGACACTTGCTTCCAAGTGATCCAGATTATTATACTATTGGTCGTTTGATTATGATTATGAGATATTATGGATTTGATGATATCTTATTTTGTTGTATTTACCTAGACATGTGCTATAGAACTGGGTTCTTCTGAGTGTGCAAGACTATAGACATTAAGGGTGCAGAGGCATTGATGAAACCCCTTGGACTCCAGATCGATTCAGGGAGTGGACTATTGGGGTTTGAATGTTGTTGACGTGACATATGTACATATGATTAGATGTTATGATGATTGATTATTATTATTGTTGACATGATTTGTTGATGGATGTAGGTTGACGATAGTTTGCCGACAAGACTCACATGTGGAGTAGAGGGGTCATGCACAACAACTAGAGAATTTGAGGGAGAGGTGTGGCAGAAGCCCTACCATAGCCTACTAGCACTCCTATCGTGGCTTGAAATGTAGGTTAACGATTACCTAGTTCGAGAAGACCCACAATGTCATGAGGGAAGACTGTGACAGTCGCTCATGATGATTCTAAGGGGCGCGCAATAAGGCAGGGGTCTTATTCCTTAGAGGCCCTTAGTCTCCCACAATATCACTTAGCGGAGTATTGACTCTAGGGGTTTGACATCTACCAAATTCAGTCAAGAGGCGAGTGGCACCCTTGGAGCACGTAGTGCGTCTTGAAGGACACATGAAAGGAAAATGGAAAGAGGTGAGTGAAACCCTTAGAGCATGTAGTGAGTCTTGAAGGGCACGTTGCACAATGAAAACAGAAGGAGGCAAGTGGCACCCTTGGAGCACATAGTGTGTCCTGAAGGGAATGTCGCGATTTTAACTGGTAAATGAATAAACCTAGTGCCTAGAAAAATATGCCTCCTTAGGACCTGGCCAGCCTTAAAATAGACGATGGAATGAGTAAAAAATTTAATAACTAAAAGTTCCCTAAAAAAAAAATATGTCGACCAACCTAGTGAAATTAAAACCTAGGTCTAAGTAGAACTTGTGGTAAAAAAATAAAATAATAAATAAACATGTAACAAGAAGGGGGGTAAGAAATTCAAACATATTTATTAAATTCAAAATTATAATGGAGGATTAAATTTTAAAAAAGGGGTAATTGTTTTCATCTACATTTGCTAATTTAATTTTTAGTTAAAAAGAAAAGAGAGTAAATGGTTGTTTTTTTATCTACACTTGCTAAATTAATTTTTAGTTAAAAAGGAAAAAGGGGGAAACTTAAAATAAATAGGAAACTTAAAGAAAAGGGGAAACATAAAGAAAAAGTTGAATGCCTAACTTAGTAAGGAATCTTACCTTTGGAAATTTCTAATTATGAACTCAACTAGGAATTAAGTAAGGCGTAAGTCATTTAAGAAGTGTAAGGGAATTTTGGGATACCGAGGAGCATTTCTAGGAATGCTCTTAGGTGGATGAGGGAAATAGAAATTTTTAATTAATTAATAAAATTGATTTTCTGGTGCAACTAGGGGACCGAGGACATGTGTATGGGGGAGGTTTTTCAAAATTAATTAACTGAAAAATGAATTTAATGAGAATTTGAGAAACTAATTACTTAAAACTCTATAAAAAGGATGGAGGAGGAGGAGTATGGATCTGATATATTTGTGTAACGTTATGTTGCTGAAATTTTATCTTGACTGAACTTTCTCTTGTGAGAGTTGGGATACTCAGCTCGAGTAACGAGTGGTAGCTCGACCTTGCGAGGCAAGATGGGTTCTAGCATTCTCTGGTGTTGGGTGTGTGGCCCCTTTGCGGATTAGGGGGCTTAGGAGGAAGAAGAGTACCCCTATCATTGGCTGGGAGGTACCGGTGAGGTCACATCGGTCGGCAAGAGGGAGTTGGATGGAGCGCACATGGGACAACGACTTTGAAGCTTTCGCATTTGGCTACGGTATGCACGTGTATATTTGTATTGAATGGTAGTTTAAATATTTTCCCTCGCCTTCAGGAATGTACTTCTACTATGTTAAAGTTTATGTTTAATCAACGTAACACTATCCAGAGATCTATTTTTATCTTTCAGCAAATTGTCTTGTTGAGCCCAGTGTTTTATGAACAGAGAACTTAGAGTCATCCCAACCTTATGCTCATTTTTTGAATTGATTCCCATGGCAAACCCAAACTTTGATTGCAATGACTTCTCTGTGTTTTTTTTATTGATCAATACGAAGAAAAATTGTGTTTCTATCTTATGTCTCTTATCCCTTAAGTTATTAGTTTGTGCTTGAGCAGTTGGCCAGGAGCCGAATCGATGGTCGTCACTCTGGTGTTTAAAGACTTATAGATTCAAATGCCCTTCTTTCCTGTGCATGGATAATAAGTGAAGGATAAATATTTCACCCAACTATCTATCCCTTACTTATCTCTGCGTTTATTCTCTCTTGTCCACTATCGTTTATTTCTTTGCGTTGAATGATTAATCCTTGAAGTTTTAACTTTGCGTTTTGAATGTTTAATCCTTGAGCGTTTAAACTCTGCATTTTCTTGAATGATAAACCCCTATGCCAGAATGATACACCTCTGCATCTTGGAATGATAAATCTCTGCATTTCTATTTGAATGACCGTCTCTTCATTTTTGTCTGCTTGTGCTCTGATTTTTTTATTGATTCACTCTAAATGATCAACCTCTGTGTTTTCCTTGTGATTGGTTATCTTTGTGTTTTTGATTGAGATTAATGTTGAATGATTAATCTTTGGATGATTAATATATAAAGGACTAAACTCTACAAAATTCATTTTTCCCAAAATCATTTTTACCAATTCGTTTCTACCAAAATCACTTTTACCCAATCGTTTTTACCAAAATCGTTTAATCAAATCGTTTTACCAAATTGTTTTTACCGTTGTGATTTTAGAGAACGATTCGTTTTTATTAGACAACGAATCCTTTTCATTGTTAGATAGCAAAGACATTAAATTTGTATTTAAAGGACATCAATTATATTTAAAAGACAATGAATTCATATAAGATAGCGAACTAGTTCCAATTTTAAATAGCAAATTCTTAAGATAGCAAATTCATAAGATACCAATATGGTTTTAGTTTTAAACATCAAATTTATACTTGATTTACTCTTGACAACGAATTTAGATTTTTGACTGCGAAATTGATAATCCTTGGGTGTATAATTGTTGCATTTAGTTGGTTGAGTGTGGTTGTGTGTTTATGTCAGTAGTCTTAATTAATTGTAAGACTGCGTTGAATTTGTTGTTGTGTATGACAAAGATTGAATCACAACGATTGTATTCATATTGCATTTTTTCAAATATATACAGACAACAATTTTTATATACCTATGAATATAGACAACAATTATTTATATTTGCATACAGACAGTGTTTTCTTTTGAGACAACACTTTAATATATTTAACTGTGAAATTACACATATTGACTGGGATTTTACATATAGCGTATGACTTTGATTTTACATATATTGTGCGACTATGATTTCACATATATTGTGTGACTGCGATTTTAATAGATAGTGGTATTGTTATTCCTTGTTAAAAGCCAGTGCATTTATATATGTGAATGATAGACATAGTTTTTATGGACAACGATATTATTTATCTATTTAGCTTATGCACAACGCTAATATTTAGCTTATGGACAACAATATTATTTATCTTATGGACAACGATAATATTTAACTTATGGACAGTGATATTATTTAGCTTATGGACAACGATAAATTGTTAGACAACAATTTCATTATTAATTAGCGATATATTATTAGACTACAATACCATTATTAGATGTCATTATTTATTAGACAACATTATCATATGTTTTATAGACAACAATATCTTGTTTTTAATAGACAACGATACTATTTATGATAACATTTAAGGTCACATTTATGATAACATTTATGTTAATAGTAAAATTTATAATAGTTCACATCTATGGTCACATTTATGGTCACCTTTATGATAATAGTAACATTTATAATAGTTCACTCCTTCGCACTTAGACATCATGCTTAACAGATAATAGTTTATGGTTTGTTGGCGAAGTCGTTTAATACCTTGCACAAGATTAATGGTTGAGGGATTAATAGTTTTATTAGATAAAACGATTAATAGTTTAACAATTGATTGGTTACTATTCGCCTTGTGCCTTAAGTCGAATTGAAAATGGTGGTTGGTCATAGTTTTTCACCACCTTTGTTGCCTTGTAGGAACTAGAAATCCTTCGGTTAGTTGGGCAATTTAAATTGAGTGATGTCACCTTGCGTCTTGTCAAGTCGTTGCTTAGGTGCGTGGGTATAGTCTTCATGTATTTTTGTCAGTTAATTTGGTCTCCTAGTGCGTTAGATTTTTCTTGGGTTATTGGTATAGATATGTTATGTTGCGTCAGGGTTACTGTCATGCCTATCTCCTTGTGACGACATGATTCCTAATGAGGGGATCATTGCAGGCCCTGATGGATAGAGGCGAATGATAACTTGGTTGGATTCTTGTGCTTCCCTATGTGGGCCTTTGTTCATTGTAATTGATGTTGGTACTTGGTTTTGTAACACCTTAATGCGTTTGGTTTTGCACGCCATAGAGGTTTCTAGTTACTGGTCGTCGAGGCCATTTTGTTGGGATTGTTGATGTTTTCCTTTAGCTTATAGGCGTCGACTTTCTTGTGTCGGGTGGGTAGCCGTTTTTTTGCCTATTGATTATCGCATGTTTCATCCAGTTGCATGATGTGCTAGTATGTTGGGTCGTTGTTGTCTGTTGCATGAATGTGTAAGTTGTGTTCGTCGTCAAGTCGTGTTGTTTAATTGTTGTCGTTGATTTCCTTCCTACTTAAAATAAAAAAATAAAAAAATTTCACTTGCTTTGCGTCGCATGTAGTCGTAACGATTGGTTTCATTACATATGGTATCCGAGTGGGTTCTACCCTGCGACTGTGGATCACCATGCTTTCCATTGCAGTAAATCCCTGAGTAATAACCTAACACTAATTAAAACTTTAACGTGTCCATGCGGTAATCTCAATTAGAGGACGCCATAGAGGTTCGCAACATGGTGTCGTGGAAGGAGGTGCGACGCCTCCAGAAGTGCCTATGACCTCATAGTCTAACCCCCGAGGGGGAAGAACAAGTCCTTGGGTTGGATTCGATTGCTGTAAGAGATGATGATGGTCTGACAAGGCCCTTTCAGGGAACGTCAGAGGCCTTGATTCACCATCTGTACTGAGATAAGGCCAGGGCGCCTATACCCCTGCAGGTACATAACGTATGATGCCCGAGTACAAGGCTCGTTTTATGGATCTACTTGGTATGCTCCACACCTGAATACCAAGAAACTTAAGGTCAACATGTTCTATTTGTACTTAATGTTAGAATTCATGCAAAGGTTAGGATTTTCATGCCTCAAACCTTGCATGATTGTTAGGGTCCTAACCCGCACATAGGTAGAACAATATATTAAGATGTAATAAAGGTCAATATTAATAAGGCCTTGCAATAAAATAGAATAAGTCAGATGTACGAAGAACTAATAGAAGCTTCCGCTTCTAGAAGGATCTTCCTCTAGATGTTTCTTTTGATAGACATATTTAATATAAATAGGAGTCGAGGGTATGATAACCCTAGCTTGGATATTATTGTAATAGAGATTTGCTCAAAATGAGGTTTCCCCCTCGAAGAGGCCCGTGAACATTGCTTTCAGATTCAAAGTGTCATTTCTGTTGTTATTCTTATATCATTTTAGTGCTATTGTGGTAAATGTTCTGGTTATATTGTTGTTATTCTGCCATTTCTAGCATTTTATTTTTGTTCTGCATACTTTGTATATCTGGTATATTACAAGTGGTATCAGAGCACTTTCCTCGATAGAAAGTGTGGGTTAATTTTTTTTTAGGGTAGAGACGTATTCTGGCGTTTTTAAGCCACATAGATCTGTCGTTACATGCATAAACCCGTGGTTGAGGGATTCATACATGCGGGAAATACAAGTGGTACTTAAGCGCACATCTGTTGGCCATGCTTGTAACCCCTGTTGGTATCCCTTCGAGTGATAGCGTATTAGACAACACATGTGTATGGATCAACCTAGATTACTTAAATCCCTCTTTAGATAAACCGATTGGTCATCTGATTGCTATAGTGTCACCAAGAATAACACTCGGGAAGATACTCTCTAGTACCTGGGTAGTCGGGTAGTACAGCTAAGGGTACAGTCTATCCTCCTTAGATAGTTCCTTGAGATATTGGGCCGAGTACTACTGTTGGACCCCACATGTATATCAGAGAGCTATAGCACAGGGAAAATCCTTGTTTGTAGAACCCTTGAATACCTAACCCTTGGGGACAGAAGCATAAACAAATTAAAACATAGAAGATCTATTGCCGCGCAACTATGTTCGGGTTTCCAAGTAAATACACATTTATTTCTGGTTAATAATTTGGGCATTTCCTCTTTGCAGTATTCTTGAAACCGAAGTATAACTCCGCAAGTGTAAAAAAAAAAAAAAAATCTGGAAATTGTTTCACCATTATTTGAGACCTATTCCATTGGATTCATCTCTTCGCCCTTATCACATTAATCCATATCATTTTTCGGAAAAAAATTTGACCCCGCCCTCCCCTTTTCCATTCCCCCACCCTCATGGCCCATACTCGTAGCCAAGACTTGGAATCTTGCTTCAACACCTTGCAATCTGGTCTCATCGAGACCCAACAAGAAGTGAAACAACTCAGTGCCAATGTTGTCTCCATCAATACAACTATGCAATCCTCAATGGAGTAAATCAAACAAGACCTCACAACCCAGCTTGAATTTGTCTTTTCAACACTCTGCACCAAACTGCTATTGGTCACTATAATTGCTTAATTGATTCAAACAATCAAGTGATACATAAATTGTCAACCCAGGGAAGTCTTTTTATTTCAAAAATAACCACGCACTATATATGCTCAATTCCAAAAGCAACTTAGAGTTGTAGTAAAGAAACTTATACTAATCACACTTGCTTTGAATAAACTGAAGTTCTGAATTAAATCACAAGAAAGCAACTTCCCTATTGTAGATCTTAAAGATTAATCTAAGAATCCTGGATTACATTAAAATAAAACTTGCAATAGGAAAGAACAACTATTCTGCAACTAGAGAATAGGACCCTTACTCTCAAACAGAGACTTCAGTACTGACACTCTTTCATGAAAACAGTAATGCAGAAAAAGTTAACTCCATCTAGCAGAGAACAAGGCCATCTAGTTCCTTCCTTTCTAAGCAAGAACCTTAAGCCCTATTTCTGTTTAGCACACTTGTGAAATTGAGATTTACAGAGAATAGGATAGTCTGATCCCTTCCTTTCTGAGCAGGGACCCTTAACCTAGTCTCTGGCTAGCACACTTGTAGGAATGATGGAAATCTACAGAGAACATGATATTCCAATTCCTTCCTTTCTGAGCAGGAACCCTTAACCCAATCTCTGGCTAGCAGACTTCCAGAAGTAAATGAAATCTACAGAGAATAGGATGTTCTGATCCCTTCCTGTCTGAGCAGGAACCCTTAACCCAACCTCTGGCTAGCACACTTGCAGAAGTAAATGAAATCTACAGAGAACAGGATGTTCTGATCCCTTCCTGTCTGAGCAGGAACCCTTAACCCAGTCTCTGGCTAGCCTCATAAAATCATCACACAAGATTGCTAATAAAAAGAATTATGAATTTCATTCAATAAACTAAGACAGAGTCAGTAGTGTTTCAACAAAGCGGAATTCATTAAAAGCGGTGTTTCAACAAACAAAAGTTAATCAAAGCATAAACAGAGATTGTACTAACACACTTCTAAACTAATGGGTGAATCTTGTGAAGAAGGTGGGCCCTCCCTTCTCACAAGATTCCC
>JZKD02S2440328.1:157069-182715 GCA_000966675.3 Picea glauca
GTAAACAATGATGATGATCCTTCAGATGATGAAGACAATGACTCCACTATTGAAGATAAACTAAATGACTTCATACTTATGGCCAAAGAGGAATATGATAATATAAGCACAGGAAGTGATGTTAATGAAGAAGAAGTTGTGGTTGACATGGAAGGAGAAATGATCAGTGCACTGGAAGAGATTGACAGACTAAGAATTAAGAACAGAAAGCAAATACAATTGTTGATATAGTTCAAGAAAGACAGTAAAGAACCTGATGAAGACCTTGTCCTACTAAAAGTGGAATTAGAAGAGGCAAAGAAAATCGAAGACATTCTGAAATGACAATTATCAGAAAAGAAGGCAAGATGTGAAGCCTTAGAACAAGAAGTAGTGAAAACTAGGAAAGAGATGGAGAAGTTTCAAGCCTTGTATAACCAAAATCTATCAAGTATCAAAGCCTCAGAAGGATTAGCCACCATTCTGAATCAACAAAGGAATCCAAAGATGAAAATTGGTTTGGGTTATGAAGAGGGATCATGTAGTGATAAGCAAAGAAACGAAGAACCCATCAAGTTTGTCAAATCTACAACCAATGACAACAACAAACCTGCAGAAACAAAGGAAGACAATCAGCCGCCCAGGATGAGTAAAGAAAAAGGTGCCAGGACTGAATCTGTAGAACAAAGAAATAATGCGCTCTCCGCTGAAAGACGTCATCAACATGGAAGAAATCGTTTTGCTCAAAGAAGACAACCATTTTCCAGGTACAAAGAATTTTTCTATGATTATTGTTTCTACTGTTCTAACTTTGGTCACAAAGTTGTAAATTGTTCCTTAAGACTTAGACTTGAGAAATTAATATTTCAAAGGAATAGATACTTGCCACAACAAAGAATGATACAACCAAGTAACAAACCTTCATAGATTGCAAATTGCCAAATTAAGTTTAGAGACATGCAACTAAGGAGGTCAAGAAATAATCAATAGTCAATAAGTAGACAACGCTCCAACAATAATTTTGACGTATTGAACAATGAGATTGAATGCTACATCTGTCATAACTATGGACATAAATCTATTGACTGTCGATTAAGGAACTATGAACCGGATTTGAATTCCCCGGCTAAAAATGTCAAGGTGTGGAAGAAGAAAGAAAGTGACAAGTGTGGATTAGTGTTGTCAGCTCAAAGAAAAATGAACCCTTGGTATATAGACAACAGATGCTCCAAACATATGATGGGAGACAAAGGTAAGTTTCTATCTCTAAGTGAAAGAAAATCAAGAAACGTAACCTTTGGAAATGATGCTCCAGGTAAAATAAAGGGTAAAGGGATGGTGAGTTTAAGTAATGGAAAAGGAAAAGCCCAAGATGTTTTACTTGTAGATGCACTGAAACATAATATTCTTAGTGTAAGTCAACTGTGTGACAGAGGATGTGAAGTGGTGTTCACGTCCAAGGACTGCAAGATAAAGTCTGTAAACTCAGGACAAGTTGTGTCCAAAGGCATAAGGACATAAAATAATGTATATGTGTTGAAAGAAAATAGAGAAGAGTGTCATCTAAGAAAACATGATGAAAGATGGTTATGGCATAGGAGACTTGGACATCTAAACTTTGACCACTTAATCAAGCTCAAAAATATTGAGGCAATAAAAGATCTTCCGAGAATATCAAAACCCCAAGATTCTATGTGTAAACCCTGCCAAGTAGGAAAACTAACCAGGACACCATTTAAGGCCAAGAGCTTTACTTCAACACAGAAACCACTCCAACTAGTTCATATGGATTTATGTGGACCATCAAGACAGGAAGGCACAGAGAGAGAAAACTACTTCATGTTGATTATTGATGCTTACTCCAGACTTACTTGGGTTGCCTTTCTCAAAGAAAAAGATGAAGCATTTGAGAAGTTTAAAATATTTAAAGCTTTAACTGAGAATCAAACATGCAAGAGGTTAAAGGTAGTAAGATCATATAGAGGAGGAGAATTTATGTCAAATGATTTCAAGGAATTCTGTGATAAGCATGGGATCAAGAGAAAATACACAATCCCAAGAACTCCACAACAAAATGGAGTAGTGGAGAGGCAAAACAGAACAGTGCAACAAATGGCCAGGTCAATGATAAATGAGAAGAACATCGGTCAAACCTACTGGGTAGAAGCGATACACACAATGCTCCATGTTATTAACAAAGCTCACCTAAGTCCACAAAGTGATAAGACACCTTATGAACTGTGGTATGGGAGACATGCTTCAATCAAACACTTCAAAGTCTTTGGGAGTAAATGTTACATAAAGAATAATGATGAGAACCTTGGCAAATATGATGGTAGGGCTGATGAAGGTATCTTCTTAGGATATGCTACAAACAGTAAAGGATACAAATGCTATAATACGAGGTTGCATAAAATGGTTGATTATATTGACATAAAAGTTGATGAAGGAATCCCAACAAGAGAGGTGTACAATAATGAGTCTTCTACAGAGGAAACAACTAAAGCTGAAGATGAACAGGTCCAAGAATCAGAAAACGAAGACTCTGAATCAAATGAAGACTCAGATACTCATACAAACTCAAATCAGTAGGCTCCTTCAAATTCCTCCTCCAGATTTACTCAAAAGAATCATCCTGCAAGTCAGATAATTGGTGAAAAAGACAAAGGTGTACAAACCAGGAGAAAGATAATCAAAAATACTGAGCAATCACATATAGCTTTCATATCCATGCTGGAACCCAAGAAATTTAATGAAGCTAGCAAAGATGACCTTTGGGTTAAAGCAATGAATGATGAACTTGATCATATTGAGAAAAACAATACGTGGGATATGGTTCATAGACCAGAAGGTAAAAATATCATTGGTTCCAAATGGATCTTTAAGAATAAGTTGAATGAGCAGGGACAAGTTGTCGGGAACAAAGAAATATTGGTCTATAAAGGCTATGCTCAAATAGAAGGACTGGATTTTGATGAAACATTTGCGCCCGTAGCAAGGTTAGAAGCTATCATAATATTTCTTGCCTATGCTTGTCATAAAGGTTTAAAGTTTATCAAATGGATGTCAAGTCATCTTTTCTAAATGGATATTTAAATGAATAAGTCTATATGGAACAACCAGAGGGTTTCAAATTGTCTGATAACTCTGACTTAGTATGCAAGCTGAAGAAATATTTATATGGGTTAAAACAAGCTCCTCGTGCCTGATATCACAGACTAGATACATATCTGAAAGACAAAGAGTTCAAGAGAGGAACAATTGACAAAAATCTATATATCAAAACAAAGGGTGATGATTTGTTCATTGTGTTGGTCTATGTAGATGACATCATATTCGGATGTAATAAGGATTCATTGGTAAAATGGTTTGCTTCTGCCATGGAGTCTGAGTTTGAAATGTCTATGATAGGTGAACTGTCATTTTTTCTTGGTCTGCAAATTACTCAGAGGTCTGAAGGGATGTTCATTTCTCAAGAAACATATCTAAGAGAAATGTTGAAAAGGTTTCAAATGGAATATTCTAAACCTGTGGGCACACCTATGGTTATTGGATGCAAATTAAGCAAGGATGATGACTCACCTGATGTTGATCAAAATTCATATAGGTCAATGATAGGCAGCCTGTTGTACATCACAACATCTCGCCTAGACATAATGCATGCTGTTGGAATGGTAGGAAGATATCAGTCTGCACCTAAACAGAGTCATTTTCTAGCTGTCAAAAGGATATTCAGGTATTTGAAAGAAACAATGACTTATGGTTTGCGGTATCCTAGAAATCAGAATTTTCAGTTAATTGCTTATTCAGATGCAGATTGGGAAAACTGTGTTGATGAGAGAAAAAGCACCAGTGGAGGAGCATTCTTCCTGGGTGACTTGTTAGTAGCATAACTTAGTAAAAAGCAAAGTTCCATTTCTTTATCAACTACAGAGGCAGAGTACATTGCTGCTACTACCTGTTGCACTCAGGTATTATGGATGATTCAGACACTTGCAGACTTGGAGGTAAAATACACAACACTGATCCCAATTCATTGTGATAACACTAGTGCCATCAATGTGTCTAAGAATCCTGTACTCCACTCCAAGACCAAGCATATTCCCATAAAATACCATTTTCTGAGAGAGCAGGTCACCAATCAAGTTGTTAAGGTCCATTACCTTCCAACCACATAACAAATTGCAGACATCTTTACTAAACCCCTAGCCAAGACACCATTTGAATATCTCTGACAGAAGTTGGGTGTTATCCCATCTCACATCTAAGAAAGTCCATCATGTTAGGGGGAATTTGTATTGGTTGAACATCTGATACCTCCTAAACATACTGCAACAACTCAGGGGGAGCGTGTTTTCTTTGACATTGATGTCAAAAGGGGAGAAAAGGAGTGGTCCTGACCAGATGCTACAGTTGGAGGTCCAAATAGATTAGCGCAGCTATTCAGGGTTGCCATCAATGCCAAAGGGGGAGATTGTTGGCATGTTTAAAAGAAGAGTGTGCTTGTCATTGATGGCAAGAACAACAACAATGATGAAAGATAGGCAGGAAAGGAAGATTAGCAGATAGGCAGGAAAGGAAGAATAGCAGCGATCGAATGGAAAGATTAGCAATGTAAGCTCAGAAGTAGGAAAACAGTCAAAGCACGACAAAGGTTTTCGGAGTTTCACAGATCGGGAAATCCAAAGGAAAGAGGTTCAAACTCGTGATATATGAAATCATGATAACAATCTTGACAGTTGATTCAAGAAGAACACGTGGTGAATGAAAAAGATTTTGTTTCGAAGTTTTGCAGATCGGGAAATCCAAAGGAAAGAGGTTCAAACTCGTGATATGTGAAATCGCGATAAAAATATTGACAATTGATTCAATAAGGACACGTGGTGAATGACAAAGGTTTTGTTTCAGAGTTTCGTAGATCGGGAAATCCAAAGGAAAGAGGTTCAAACTCGCGATATGTGATATCACAAAAAGATCTGGACCGTCAGATCACCAAGGATTGTGGACTGTTGATCAGGCATGAAGAAGGCTCGTGAAGTGGAAAAATCGCGATAAGATTTGGGCCATCAGATCTGGAGTAATTACAAAGGACCAACAACGATTAGATATGGTGAAGTTGCAAGGTGGATAAGACCAATAGTCATCCAACTCTCCAAAATTGTGAAGGAATCTTGGTCGTCCATCGAGGACAGTCGTGGACCGTTGGATCCAGAGGACACATGGAGAAAGATCATCGTTTAGCTAACTGGAAAGTCAAAAGAGCGAAGTGCTCATTTGATTGGCGAGTGGTCATATCTCATGGTCACATTGTTGAGAGCTAGAGAAGCCAAGCCCTATTTCGGAGTTCATGACATGGAGAGTCAAGAGGACTCATCACAGCATACCCGATATGTGAAAGTGTGAAATGTGTTTTCAAATAAAGATGTGGTCACAACCAGTGGTTACATCTGCGAAAGATGGAGGAAGGAGCTAGCGGTGTTAAGCTCCATCTCAGAGTCTTGTCGCTCGCGACTTGGAGCATCAAGATCCTTCATCACAGGAATCGCGATATGCAAGATTGCGATGAGATCTGGACTGTTGGATCATTAGAGATCTCAACCGTTGATTAGGCTCGATGAAGTTCATAAGTTCATGAAACACGAAGCACCTTTTGGTGCAGCCTGTGGTCACCAACGATGGTCACGTGAAGGGAAGAAGCTAGCAAATTTAAGCTCCACCTCGGAGTCTTGGCGATCGCGACTTGGAGCATCAAGACTCTTCATCACAGGAATCGCGATATGCGAGATCGTGATGAGATCTGGACCGTTGGATCATCAGAGATCTTGACCGTTGATCAGGCACGATGAAGTTTATAAGTTCGTGAAATATGAAGCACCTTTTGGCATAGCCTGTGGTCACAACCGGTGGTCACATGAGGAGAAGAAGCTAGCGGTGCTAAGCTCCATCTCAGAGTCTTGGCGATCGCGACTTGGAGTGTCGAGATCTTCTATCAAAAGAATGATGAGATGCGAGATCACAAAATTAAAACTTTGTTTAGTGCTCATTCACAGTCAATGGGCATATGAATTAAACGCAAGACCCTATGAACTCCATCCAATGGTGCAGGTGAATTTAAGTATGATCGAAGGGCTATTGTTTCTCTTCACAGTTAATAGATCATTGGTGATTCGGTTGTTGAAGCGGTCTTTGGAGGTTCATAGTGTAACTGCTAGAAACCACTGATGGTTTCTGCCAGAGGACTCGAAGAGACTTCTGTGTGATTACCAGAGGAGATGAAGAGTCTCTAGGAATATGCCAGTGGAATGAAGACTGTTCGTAGAGGCAATTGATAGATGGATCTAACTGCCAAAGAAGATAAAGGGTTGCCATGATGAACAGGTAGAGTACTCAACATGAGAGAGCATGCAGAAGCATGGGGGGACAACATGCACAAGGTGCACAAAGACTATAAGTATGTAGAATAGAGAAGAGATGGGGGTTGCTACTGTTGAGAGGGATTCAGGAGTGTAGAAAGAGGAGTGTGCAGCAACTGAAATACATGGAAGAGGAATGGTGCATTGAAAGGGACATGGCGCAGAGAGCATAAAATGCAAAAGAATAGAAAGCGCAAGGAGTGTGCAGAAGAAACTGATGCAGACAGAGCAACGCAGTGTAACAGAATAGTGATGAGACTGGTAAGCCTTTGAAGAACTTTATATCATTGTAATAAGTCTTAATAGCAAGGATTTACATTTGAGGGTGGTAGGGTGGTGCTAGGGAGGACAATTGTCCTCAGAGGTTCAAGTGGGTGCTTGAACACAGGGAGTTGTAGCTTCCTTCTAGTTGGTGCTAGAGAAACCGAGGAGTTGGTGCTTCCTTCTAGTTGGTGCTAGAGAAACCAGTGAGTTGGTGCTTCCTTCTAGTTGGTGCTAGAGAAGCCAGAGAGTTGGTGCTCTCAGCAAGTAGAATCTTGCAAAATAGAGGTTGTAGCCTCATTATGAGTTGGTTCTCATATGTATGATAATGTAAATAATGTAAATATTACTTATCATATAAAGAAGAAGAGGTTTTTACCCTGTATGGGTTTCCTTAGGAAATATTTGTCTCTATGTATCTCATATGTGTGGCTGATGCTGAATGTTCTATTGCTTACTTCCCTGCATTATTGTGATTGTCATTAAATGTTGTGTAAAGAGTTTAAAATAAGCATAATTGTTTAAGCTTAGTAACAACTGATTCACCCCCCCCCTCTCAGTTGTCCAACAGGGCAGGGCTCATCTAGTGTGTAGTAGCATCAGACACTAGCTAGACATTGACCAGGATATCGTGGCTTCTTGAGAGGATCCACATTCACTACAACTCAATGACCAACACCTCAGCAATGACCTCCTTACCGTCGTTGATCAGACCCTTATTATTTTGATAGATCTCGGTGCTACCGAGAGTTTCATTTCTAGTGCAGCGCTAAACCAAATTAAGGTAAAGGCAATTGAACATGATGATTTTATCTTTGTAGAAATGGATTCGGGATCTAAACAGAAGGTTGGAGGGAAGGTTATAGGCTGTAGCCTTAATATGGGAGATTTTTTCATGAGGGCCAACCTGTACGTCACGATCTTAGGATCTTATGACGTTGTGATCGGTATGGACTGGTTGGAATCACATGAGGAAATGCTCAACTGTAAGACAAAACGGTTGATCTTGGTTGATGATGAGGGACATAGATGCATGATTGTAGGTCGCAACCAAGGAGTTTCCCTGAGTTTCATGTCTTCTTTGCAAATATGAAAGAGCACGCGCAAGGGATGTAAGATTTATGTGATCCTTGCATTAAATGAGAAGGGAGTAGTAGAAGGTATAGAACACCTTCCGGTGGTAAGAGAGTTTGTGGATGTCTTCCATGAGGAGTTACCTGAGATGTTTCCAGAGAGGGAATTGGAATTTACCATAGACCTAAAACTGGGGACTGAACTGATAGCAAGAACGCCTTATCGGATGTCGACCCCGAAGTTACAAGAGTTGAGAATGCAACTGAAGGAGTTGTTGGACCTAGGACTTATACGTCCAAGTGTGTCACCGTGGGGTGTGCTTGTTATATTCATATGGAAGAAGGATGGGTCGTGGGGACTCTGCATCGACTACCATCAATTGAATAAGGCAACGATCAAGAATCAATATCTGTTTCCAAGGATTTATGATTTGTTTGATCAGATGAAGGGCGCGGCGATGTTTTCAAAGATCGACTTGAGATCAGGGTATCACCGGTTACAGATCAAAGAGGATGACATCCCTAACACCGCCTTTAAGACGATGTTTGGACATTACAATTTTATTGTTCTACCATTTGGAATGACGAACGCCCCAAGGGTATTTATGAGTTTGATGAACGGGGTGTTCCACGAATACTTGGACAAGTTAGTCCAAGTATTCATTGACTCTATTTTGATTTAATCTTGGACGATCGAGGATGATGATGAGCACTTGCGCTTGGTATTGCAGTGTCTACGGGAGAACAAATTGTATGGGAAATTCTCTAAATGCTCGTTTTATCAATCGAAGATTCACTACTTATGGCATGTAATCTCTGGAGAAGGTATCGTTGTGGAATCAACAAGGGTCGAGGCTATTATGGAATGGACTGCGCTGACGAATGTCTCAGAAGTGCGTAGCTTCATGGGTTTAGTGGGATACTATCGAGGATTCGTCGAGGTATTTTCGAAGATATCAAATTCAATCACAGAATTACAGAAGAAGAACAAGAAGTTTGTTTGGACCAAGAAATGCACGGAATCATTTTAGAGGCTCAAGGAGTTGTTGATGAAAGAACCTATACTGAAGGTCCCTGACATGGATGCAGACTTCTTGGTATGCACTTACACATCCAAGGAAGGATTAGGCAGAGTCTTGATGCAAGACAGTTGAGTGATCGCTTACATCTCGAGAAAGTTGAGAAGGCACGAGGAGAACTATGAAACACACGATTTGGAGTTGTTAGACATTGTTTATGCCTTGAGATTTTGGAGACACTACCTTATTGGATGGAAATTCAAACTAAAAATGGACCACTGTGGACTACAACACATCTTTACGCAAAGCGACTTGAACTTGTGACAACGACGTTGGTTGGAATTGATTAGCGAGTATGATTTTGAGATTACTTACATAAAAGGTACAATGAATAGAGTGGCAGATGTGTTGAGTCAGATACCACGCATCTTTTCGGTGATGCCTCTTCAAACGAATCCACATGAAAAGATTCTAACTTTACAGTGAAATGATGACTAGTACAAGGAGGCCAAGGATTTTATCGGACATAAAACAATGATGGTACCAAAATTGAAGGATTTACTTTGGACAACGAAAGATTATTGATATTTATAAATCGAATTTATGTACCACCCAACGGCGGGTTAAGAATTTTGATCCTAAATGAGGCTGACAAAGCAGTGTACATGGCTCATCCTGGAGTCACGAAGATAAGGGAAGACCTTAAACCCTTATTCTCCTGGAAAGAAATGAAGGAAGACACAGTCAACTACGTGGAAAGGTGTCTAGAATGTCAACTGTTGAAAGTTGAACATAGACATCTGACATGATTACTACAACCACACGCTATTCCTGAATCGAAATGGGAGGTCATTTTGATGGATTTCATTATTGGATTTCCACTAATGAAAATGAGACACGACTCAATTTTTGTGGTAGTCAACACTCTGACAAAGAGTGCTCAATTTATTCATGTGCGTACGACATATAAGGCACCTGACATAGCTAGAGTTTTCATCATCCATATTGTGAGGTTGCATGGCGTGCCTAAGAGGACTATATTCGATCGAGGATCGGTGTTTACTGAATGATTTTGGACTAGTTTCCAAGAGGCCTTGGGAACCAAACATAACTTTAGTACCACGTATCACCCAAAGACAGACCAGTAGACCGAACGAACAAACCAAATCTTGGAGGATATGTTGCGCATGTGCGTTATGGACCAACAAAAGCGTTGGGAAGAATTCTTGCCACTGGTAGAATTTTCATATAACAACAATTATCAAAGCACCATTAAGATGGCGCCTTTCTAATTTCTTTACGGGAAATCATGTCAGACACCCTTGAGTTGGGATTGGCTTGAGGATAAGGTCCTGGTGGGACTGGAAGTGATCCAAGAAATGGAATATCAAATGCAAACAATAACACAAAGGATCAAGGAAGTGTAGGATCGGAAGAAGAGTTATGTCAATGTGCATCGTGTCAACCATAGTTACGAAGTTGGTGATTGAGTCTTGTTGCAGGTGAAACCACATAAGAGTTTGATCAAGTTTGAAAAGGGTGCTAAAATCTCTCCTAGGTTCATGGGACCTTTCGAGATTGTGGAAAAGAAGGGGCTCGTGGGCCTATCGACTAGCCTTGCCTGATTCTTTGAGATATATGCACGATGTTTTTCACGTATCTATTTTGAGACATTATATTAGTGATCCTACACATGTTATTGACATGATTTCCTTACAGGTATCTGACGAGAGTGCACGCACGTCAGAGCCAATTTTCAACATGGACCATCACATTTGACATCTACGGCGTCGAACAATAGATCAGGTCAAGGTCCAGTGGTACAAGTATAGTCTACACTCGACGACCTGGGAGGACACATATGATATGCATCACCAATTTTCATTTTTGTTTGATAGATAGACTTATGATGTTGTGATACACTTTATTTCGGCACTTATATACTGTGAAACTTTGGGACTAAGTTTAAACCAAGAGGGGGTGTATGTAACATCCTGCTCTTGCGTGCATTGAGCAAACTTATCCTTGAGGACACTTGCTTGCAAGTGATCCAGATTATTATGCTATTGGTCGTCTAATTATGATTATGAGATATTATGGATTTGATGATATGTTATTTTGTTGTATTTACCTAGACATGTGCTATTGACTAGGTTCTCCTAAGTGTGCAAGACTCTGTACATTGAGGGTGCATAGGTATTGATGAAACGCCTTGGACTTCGGATCGAGTCAGGGAGTGGACTATTGGGGTTTGAATGTTGTTGTCATGACATATGTAAATATGATTAGATTCTATGATGATTGATTATTATTATTGCTGACATGATTCGTTGATGGATGCAGGCTGACGATAGCTTGCCGACCAGACTCACATGTGGAGTAGAGGGGTCACGCATGACAACCAGAGACTTTGAGGGAGAGGTGTGGCAGCAGCCCTACCACATCCTACTAGCACTCTCTTCATGGCTCAATTGTAGGTTAACGATTACCTAGTTCAAGAAGACCCACAATGTCATGAGGGAAGACTGTGGCAGTCGCTCACGATGATTCTAAGGGGTGCACAATAAGGTAGGGGCCTTATTCCTTAGAGGCCCTTTGTCTCCCACAATATCACTTGACAGAGTATTGACTCTAGGGGTTTCACGTCTACCAAATTCAGTCAAGAGGTGAGTGTCACCCTTGGAGCACGTAGTGCGTCTTGAAGGGCATATCGCGTAAGGAAAACAAAAAGAGATGAGTGGCACCCTTGGAGCACGTAGTGCGTCTTGAAGGGCACGTCGCACAATGAAAATGAAAGGAGGTGAGTGGCACCCTTGGATCGTGTAGTGCGTCGTGAAGGGCACGTCGTGATTTTAACCAGTAAATGAATAAACCTAGTGCCTAGAAAACTATGCCTCCTTAGGACCTGGTCAGCCTTAAAATAGATGATGGAATGAGTAAAAAATTTAATAACTAAAAGTTCCCTAAAAAAAACATGATGACCAACCTAGTAAAATTAAAACCTAGGTTTAAGTAGAACTTGTGGTAAAAAAAATAAATAATAAATAAACATGTAACAAGAAGGGGGGTAAGAAATTCAAACTTATTTATTAAATTCAAAATTATAATGGAGGATTAAATTTGTAAAAAGAGGTAATGGTTGTTTTCATTTACATTTGCTAATTTATTTTTTAGTTAAAAATAAAAGAGGGTAAATGGTTTTTTTCTTATCTACACTTGCTAAATTAATTTTTAATTAAAAAAGAGAAAGGGTAAATGCTTGTTTTATCTACACTTGCTAAATTGATTTTTAATTAAAAAGGAAAAAGGGGGAAACTTAAAAGAAACATGAAACTTAAAGAAAAGGGGAAATCTAAAGAAAAAGCTGAATGTCTAACTTAGTAAGGAATCTTGCCTTTGGAACTTTCTAATTATGAACTCAACTAGGAATTAAGTAAGGAGTAAGTCATTTAACAAGTGTAAGGGAATTTTGGGACACCAAGGAGCGTTTCTAAGAATGCTCTTAGGTGGATGAGGGAAATAGGAATATTTAATTAATTAATAAATTTTATTTTCTGGTGCAACTAGGGGATCGGGCGACATGTGTATGGGGGAGGGTTTTCGAAATTAATTAACTGAAAAAGGAATTTAATGAGAATATGGGAAACTAATTACTTAAAACTCTATAAAAGGGATGGGGGAGGAGGAGTATGGATCTGATATTGTTGCGTAACGTTACACTGCTGAAATTTTATCTTGACTGAAATTTTTCTTGTGAGAGTTGGGATACCCAGCTCGAGTAATGAGTGGTAGCTCGACCTTGTGAGGTGAGATGGGTACTAGCATTCTCTGGTGTTGGGTGCATGGCCCCTTTGTGGCTCGGGGGGCTCAGGGGGAAGAAGAGTACCCCTAATGTTGGTTGGGAGGTATCGGTGAGGTTACATCGGTCGGCAAGCGGGAGCTAGATAGAGCATGTGCGGGACAATGAATTCAGAGCTTTCACATTTTGCTATGGTATGCATGTGTATATTTTCATTGAATGGTAGTTTAAATATTTTCCCATGCCTTCATTAATGTACTTCTACTATGTTAAAGTTTATGTTTAATCAGCGTAACACTATCTAGAGATTTCTTTTTATCTTTCAACAAATTGTCTTGTTGAGCCCAACGTTTTATGAACAGAGAACTTAGAGTCATCCCAACCTTATTCTCGTTTTTTGAATTGATTCCCATGGCAAACCCAAACTCTGATTGCATTGAATTCTCTGTGTTTGTTTTTATTGATCAATACGAAGAAAAAATGTGTTTCTATCTTCTGTCCCTTATCCCTTAAGTTATTAGTTCGTGCCTGAGCAGTCGACCATGAGTCGAATCAATGGTTGTCACTCTGGTGTTTAAAGACTTATAGATTCAAATGCCCTTATTTCATGTACATGGATAATAAGTGAAGGATAAATCTTTCGCCCAACTATCTATCCCTTACTTATATATGTGTGTATTCTCTCATGTCCACCATCGTTTATTTCTTTGCATTGAATGATTAATCCTTGAAGTTTTAACTCTGCGTTTTGAATGTTTAATCATTGAGCGTTTAAATTCTGTGTTTTCTTGAATGATAAACCCCTGCGCCAGAATGATAAACCTCTGCATCCTGGAATGATAAATCTATGCATTTCTATTTGAATGATCATCTCTTCGTTTTTGTCCGCTTGTGCTCTGCATTGTTTATTGATTCACTATGAATGATCAACCTCTGTGTTTTCCTTGTGATTGGTTATCTCTGCATTTTTGACTGAGATTAATTTTGAATGATTAATCTCTGAAGGACTAATCTTTGAAGAATTTGTTTTTCCCAAAATCATTTTTACCACTTCGTTTCTACCAAAATCAATTTTACCTAATCATTTTTACCAAAATCGTTTGACCAAATCATTTTACCAAATCGTTTTTACCGCTGTGATTTTAGAGAACAATTCCTTTTTATTAGATAGTGAATCCTTTGCATTGTTAGATAGTAAAGACAATAAATTTATATTTAAAGGACAACAATTATATTTAAAAGATATCGAATTCATATAAGATAGCAAACTAGTTCCAGTTTTAAATAGAGAATTCTTAAGATAGCAAATTCATAAGATAGAGACATGGTTCCAGTTTTAAACAACGAATTTATACTTGGTTTACTGTTGACAGTGAATTTAGATTTTTGACTACGAAATTAATAATCCTTGGGTGTATAATTGTCGCATTTAGTTGGTTGAGTGTGGTTGTGTTTTTATGAAAATAGTCTTAATTAATTATAATTCCGCGTTGAATTTGTTGTTGTGTATGACAACGATTGAACCACAACGATTAAGAGACAATGATTGTATTCAGACTGCATTTTTTAAATATATATAGACAACAATTTTTATATACCTGTGAATATAGACAACAATTTTTTATATTTTCATACAGACAACGTTTTCTTTTCAGACAACACTTTAATATATTTGACTGTGAAATTACACATATTGACTGCGATTTTACATATAGTGTATGACTGTGATTTTCCATATATTGTACAACTGTGATTTCACATATATTGTGTGACTGCGATTTTAATAGATAGTGGTATTGTTATTCCTTGCTAAAAGACAATGTATTTATATATGTGAATGATAGACATAGTTTTTATGGACAATGATATTATTTAGCTATTTAGCTTATGGACAACGATAATATTTAGCTTATGGACAACGATATTATTTAGCTTATGGACAGTGATATTTTTTTTTTTTTTTTGTTAAATAAAAAGCGGAACCTTTTATATTAAACTGGCAAAAAATACAAACATCTGGCATGCATAGGCCAACTGTCCTGCCAACATAGGAAACCAGGACAGCTGGCCTGTCCACTGTAATAGCAAAAATTAGGCGTAGAGTTTCGCCACCCTGCCCGAAGGAAACCAGAGATTTTGTTCTGTGTGTTCAACAACACAGGAAAGACTATACTAGAGCTAGTTATACTAGGAATGAGAGAGATGCAGCTCTGGTACACAGTAATTGGAAAGAGCATAAAAACTATAAAAACCAGAACCTATTCAGTCGAAATTGCCGCCATTGACGGGGAGAACGAAGGGCTGCGCGCAAGTGGGACATTGGCGTCGTGGAGTAGCTTTGGAGTAGGTCGCGTACAACATATCCAAGCGTTGGCTGACTCGTATGGCTCAGAAGACCTGATCATCCACAAGGATGCGCACTTCGAAGATCAACTTGAGGTGTTCGGGATGCAGAAACGACGACGAAGGTGGCGAGTTTATTTCTGGCTCCATTCCGTCTCGGCTCGGCTTCAATCCCCGCTGTTGCGTGCCAGTGTTGCGTTCTGGTTGCATCTCTTCTGCTCTCCTTGTCTTGCAATCCAACGATGTCCCCTGCTCCTTCTCCCCAACAATGAAGTCCGGTGTCTCCTCCTCCACCAAGCAAGGCGCGTAGATTTCACTCTGAGCGGTGGATGCCTGTGGAAAGTTGCCCAAATTGGGAGCAATTGGTGAGTGTCCAAAGCACGTCGGAGGATCCCAGTTGTCTAGGACAACAAACATCCAACTCTCATAAAAATCAGCAGGAAGCATGATAGACAGGTCCTCCTCCACATATGTTCGGGGCAGTGAGAGTGCTACAGTGGCGCCACCTCTGCATTTTTTCTTAGCCATGAGTATTGCTCGGGCAAACTTCTGGTGGCATTTTCTTTGTGAGTCCGCTGCATACCAGCCATCGCCTCGTCGAGGCCGACCCCGAATCCGTGGCATGGTGAGTGCGAGGGTGAAACCTCCTGCTCTGCGGTGCTGAGCCGGCTGCGGCAAATTCGAATGCGAGGTGGGAGGTCTGCTACCCTCGTGATTGAAATACACATAACCCAGCACTGAAAAATACATTAACGCCGAGAGCTTAATGCTCTGGATGTCCGTTCCCTTCCCACGCGCGAGGAGCTCCATCGTCATCCAGTGGTCTACGGAGGCGAGGGCTCTAATAACTGCCTGCAGCCAGGAGTAGGGGCCTCCATTAATGGCCCTCCCGTTGGCACCTCCACGTGCCCAGGCTATGCCTCCACGTGCCCAAGTTTCCCACATGGCACCCCATCCGGGGATGGACAGTGATATTATTTAGCTTATGGACATCGATAAATTGTTAGACAACAATATCATTATTAATTAGTGATATATTATTAGACTGAAATACCATTATTAGATGTCATTATTTATTAGACAACATTATCATATGTTTTATAGACAACAATATCTTGTTTTTAATAGATAGTGATACTATTTATGATAACATTTAAGGTCACATTTATGATAAAAATTATGATAACATTTATGTTAATAGTAACATTTATAATAGTTCACATCTATGGTCACATTTATGGCCACCTTTATGATAATAGTAACATTTATAATAGTTCACTCCTTCGCACTTAGACATCATGCTTAAAATACAATGGTTTATGGTTTGTTGATGAAGTCGTTTAATAGTTTGTGAAAAATTAATGGTTGAGAGATTAATAGTTTTATTAGCTAAAACGGTTAATAGTTTAATAATTGATTGGTTACTATGCACCTTGTGCCTTAAGTCGAATTGCAAATGGTGGTTGGTCATAGTTGTTCACCACCCTTGTTGCCTTGTAGGAACTAGAAATCCTCCGGTTAGTTGCACAATTTAAATTGAGTGATGTCACCTTGCGTCTTATCAACTTGTTTCTTGGGTGTGTGGGTATAGTCTTCATGTATTTTTGTCAGTTAGTTCAGTTTCCTAGCGTGTTGGATTTTTCTTGGGTTATTGGTCTAGATATGTTATGTTGCACCAGGGTTACTGTCACGCATATCGCCTTGTGAGGACATGATTCTTGATGAGGGGATCATTGTGAGCACTGATGGATAGAGGCGAATGATAACCCAGTCAGAGTCTTGTGCTTCCCAATGTGGGAGTTTGTTCATTGTAATTGATGTTGGTACTTGGTTTTGTAACCCCTTAACGCGTTTGATTTTGTGCGCCGTAGAGGTTTCTAGTTACTGGTTGTCGAGGCCATTGTGTCGGGATTGTTGATATTGTCCTTTAGCTTGTAGGCATCAACTTCCTTGTGTCGGGCGGGTATTTTTTTGTTTGCCTATTGATTATCACATGTTTCGTCCGGTCGCATGATGTGCTACTAAGTTGGGTCATTATTGTATGTTTCCTGAATGTGTAAGTTGTGTTTGCCATCAAGTCGTGTTGTTTAATCATTGTCATTGATTGACTTCCTTCTTAAAATAAATAAATTGCACTTGCTTTGCCTCGCATGTAGTCGTAATGATTGGGGTCATTACATTCTAGAAGGCGTGCCTACCAGTAAATGAGTTATGGTAGGCTGTTGTCTAGTTGTTTTGGTATAAGCACTTTGACCCACACCTCATGCTAGTTGTTGGGATGGTATAACACCTATTTTATTTATACTTCTCCTACATAGCACCTCAGGTCCCCAACAGTCCTTGTCAAGTCACGTGATCAAGGATATAGACCACACAAGACCCTTCTCCTTATACAAGTCACATGGCCATCGAAGTAGAATGTATTCCTGATGTTAATACAAGAACAAAATCAACACCCTGGGCCATTCTCCTTATCCAAGTCACATGGCCATCGGAGGATAATGTTTTCCTGATGCTTATAATACATGGAGAACATCAACGCCCTGGACAATTCTCAGCCAAGTCACATGGACATCGGAGGAGAATGTATATCCGATGCATATGTACCAAGAGTCTTCATCGGCCCTTGTCAAGTCACATGATCATGGATAAAGACTACGCATGGGCCATTCTCCTTAGCCAAGTCACATGGCAATTAGAGGAGAAGGTATTCCCGGTACTTCCATTTAGAGAAGCATCAACACCTCGAGTCTTTGTCAATCCTTGTCAAGTTACATAATCAAGGACAAAGACTTCACTTGGGCCATTCTCCTTAGCCAAGTTGCATGGCCATCAGAGGATAATGTATGCTTGATGCTATCCAAATCATTAACACTCCCTCTCAGTGAGGGAGACATTTTGCATCACGCCAAGCTTTTCCATGAAATATTCAAACTTTTCCTTCGACATAGGTTTGGTGAGAATGTTTGCAATCTTCTCATTTGTGGATATGTATTGGAGATTCACTACTCTCTTTTGTACCATTTCTCGAATGAATTGGTATTTGATCTCAATATCCTTCGAACTGTCATGAAATACTATATTCTATGAAAGATTGACACAACTTTGGTTATCACAATGTATCATGGTCGTCTCTATCTATTGATCAAATAATCTTGCAAGTAGTTTCCAGATCCATAATTCTTCATGACTTGCAACACTGGTTGTGATATACTCTTCCTATGATGTACCGAATGATACAGATGTTTGCTTCCTACTAAGCCAAGATATCATAGTTAATCCTAGGCTGCAAAAAAACCTTGAGGTGCTCTTTCTATCTACTACCCTCCCTGCCCAATCAGAGTCTATATATCCCTACAGCTTCACTTCACCACCTGATACATATCTGAGACCATATCCAACTGTACCATGCAGGTACCTCAACACATGCTTTGTTGCAACCCAATGGTAGTGTCTCATCTCTACCATAAACTTGTTGAATGTGCAAAGAAAGTATCCAACCCAGTGTTAACCAAGTATATCAAGGATCCAATCGACTACTTATACATCATGGGATCCACCAAATCTAAATCTAAAGTAGAATCACTCAACTTCTTCATATTTTTCACCATAGGTATATCCATGGACTTGCAGTCCATCATATCAAACCTCATCAATATCCCCTGAATGAGGAATATCTCATATGATCTCGTCATACCTCTAATCTTTAGGAATAGTACATCTGGCCAGGATCCTCCATCTCGAAATATGAGGCCAACTCCTTTTGTCACTAAAGTAAGTCTCGTTTTCCAGTCTACCTCATTGTCTACTCCCTCTGTGACTGAGGAGAATCCCATATCCCATTCCTCCTGATTGGTTACCTCCTCTGTCACTGTAGCAAGGTCTACTGAAGAAAGTGTATCCTCCCATGAGATCTCGCATATCCTAGAGGCCTCCTCAACTCATGACACTTATCTCTCAGTCATAGAAGATGTATCTCTCACACCTGGATCTGAGGGATAACTCCCTCTAAATGAACAACTCTCCCTATGAGCCAATTGAATCTCTCTGAGATCATGTTCACTCTGATTCTGCATGCTCCTTCCAGAAATTGAATCCCTCAACAAAATCACAACATGGAATCCATGTCTGCAAATGGGTTGCAATGCCTTATTACTTATATATATTTAATAATAAAATAAATAGATGGGACCCCCTTATTTGAATAATGATGAAAGAGCGCTTATCTTATCTTTTTTCACATGACTACCTTGCAAAAAAGAATCTACAGTTTGAGAATAAACACATAAATTCAAGTCGGTTTCCATGTAAAATGGATGCATGATGAGTGTGCTGACAATTTAATTTGAAAATATAGAAAGGAGGAAAATGTTTGTTGTGATAAGAATCTTGGTTTATTCTTGCTACACATATATTTTGGCATGTTGGTCAAACTTCAAGCACAAGCCACATTGCAAGTTATGGTGTGTTGCACTTATGGTATACTTGTATATGTTATGGAAAATTGATATGTTATGTGCAATTATAATCCTTCACTAGCAAGGAATGTGGGACATGATTTTTTTGGTGCTAAAGAATGGTTATAGAAGGTCGATTCGATTTGGAAAATGGAAGTAATATGTTGGTGGTGAATTCGATACACATTGTTAACTATGTGCTTTGTGAAAATGTTATGGTGGTTTGGGTGCACTCCATACTAGGCTGTGGTGGGTGACAATTAATGTGAGAAATGACATGCAATTATTGCACATCATCCTTACCCTACCTCGAGCTCGCCACCTTCACTTTGTTTGCACTTGTGTTGGTTGCTTTGGCTAGTGTTGCCTCTATTTTGCTCGAGCTTTGAAGGAATAGTGGTGCTTGTTGGATTTCTGGCACTTTCCTCACAGGTATGTTGATTCTTACCTCTCCATTCATGAACTATAACTCTGTTCTGAATAGAATCATGATATTGGCTCTTAGATTTTCTTACAGAGCATGTTTTCTTTTAGAAGATTATAATGTATGTATTTGGGTATTATGACTATGCAAATTATATTTAAGTGGGTTTTCTTCCTGTTGGCATTTAAACGTTTCAAGTTGGGAATGATGTTCGGAATTCCATTCAGTTTGAAATATGTGTTGTGTTGCACCCAGAACAAATGCTTCTTATTTTGTTATGACTGTGGGAAAATAATTATGGTAAATACTTTTGTTTTCGCTCATCTATGGTGATTAAAATTTGAAGGGTTTTCTCTGTGAAATAAAAGAGTAGTCAGGTTTTGGTGATTATTTCATAATGGCATATCCTTTTACCCAGTCCTTGGAATACTTTTAGATTTTTCGAATTATCATTCTGTTGTTTGTGAATATATGTGAGACATACATAATTTCCTTGCAGCCACCATGGGAGGTCTGTGGAAAGTTCTTTGTGGAAAGAAATGGTTGTTTTGTTTCATTAAACCCTTATTAATATTTTTCCCTTATGTTTTCTCATACCTCATTTTGTATCTGATATATGGCAGTAGTGAATTCGAACTCTGTTTTTTATACGTGTTATAATGTTGACCCAACAATGGGAAAGATTGGTTATATGCATGAATCCTTGGCTCATTTATTATTCATCTATGGGATTTGGTCAATTTTGAAGTTATATGATTTTTAAAAAATGATGAGCACCAGTTTCGCATGGGGTTTCGAGCTGGGTCTATTTATGCAGCAAATATTGGTGTTGTGATATAAGTATTGTACAATGAAAGGTTGATGGATTTATTTTTGTTTTCACAACTTTCCATGCTGGCTTGATGTAACATGGTTTTAATTGTTTCGAATGACTTTGTTGATAGTATCTTATAAAACACTATGCTAATGGAAAAGGAAAAAGGGGAAATAAAAATGGTAAAGTTTGATAGTCTTGAGATTTTCATTGATTTTTATATTGAGCACTATAAAAACTATTGTGTCTTGGATTTGAATTATTAACAGAGATTTTTTTTTGGCAAATGATAGCGATGTCGATGTTCAATAAATATTATTTCATGTAACAGAACAATAATGGTCTCATTCTCGTTCATTATCTCACTTTCCACTAATTATATGCCCACGTCCTTCCCAAATACATTTAAAACATCTCTCATTCTATTATTATGAATTTAATTTAAAAAAAAAAGAAAAAAAAGAAAGAGAAAGGATTAACAGAAAAGGAAAGGGACTAGATGATGATTGGTGTTGGAAGTTTGGATATGGATACATTTTTTGTTTTTGTAAAGAAGATTACCTCTACGTTTGCTTGAACAATATTCGTTGGTCACTTCCCGTCCATGCTACCATTTTTCGCTTATTACAAAGCCCCCCATCTTCCCAATATCCCTATCACTCCTTGTTCAAATGGAAATTGATTGTTGAGTTTAAACGTATTGATGGATGGATTACATGTGCTTCTGTTGTGAATGATAGAGCCAACCTTTTTATTTTATTTAGGTAGAGTATTGATGCATGGATTGTTAATATTTTTTCATAACATGATTGGAATATTGCTTCAGGATGAGTTTCTTTAGCAGAGGAAGCAATGGCAGAGGTGCTAATAGAGGCAGAGGAAATAATTGGAAAAGAGGCCATAAAAGACCATGATTTTTGATACATTTTGACATTGATCTGTAAGAACTAAATCATCTTTTCCAAGATGGGTTTTTTAATCTAGTTGGCCAAGGAATTTTGCAACCCATACTTGAGAGGCCTCCTTTCTAGCCATGTCAAAATTTATTTGGTATTCATGTTCCCCCTCATGTGTCTATGCAGCCAGAACCACTTGTCAATGATGGTTGGCAAGAAATTATCCATCATCCTATAGCTCATCACCATGGTTTTTCTACTGTGTCTTTTCCATTACCCCCTCCTCCACTGCCAATAAATCCAAATTCCCAAGTTGATTGTGTTATTTCGTCGGTACAGTCCTCTCATGCAAGCAAAAGGATAAAAACTAGTGTTCCCAAGCTAGAGCTAGATAAGGGAAAAAGAGTGGCCACTCCCTCCAAGTCATCCAAAGAGTCCTCTGAATCTGTGTCCTCTCATCTCCATCTCAAACATGATTGTTCCCACATCATCAATGCAATCCACCCACAAGGTTCCCATCAATTGAAGGCTATTGTACAAGATAAATAAAAAGATGGGATCAAAAGAGGGAAGCAATGGAAAGAGGGAAAATGCCTCTCACAACAAATATGGTTTTTAATGTTGATTAACGTTATTTTCTTTTGAGGACGGTCTTTTTTTTTGACAGTATTTTGGACAACAAATGCATACCTAGACATAGTTTTGGACAACATGGATATAATGTTATTTTTGGATATAGTCATGTTCTATTTTGTTGATATTAAAATATTTTATTATTAATATGAGGATGGGAGTTACAAGGCGGATATTTGAATTAAATATTTGGGGTATTATACTTCATGTTTTGATGATTATTAAAGAAATGAATATTGGAGTGACAAGGGGTCCCACCTATTTAGTTATTATTTAAATAGACCCTAAATTATATATTATTAATTATTTGTCTCAACTAATTAGTTAGGCTCATTAAGCCTAACAAAAGAAAGGTATTTGAACTACCATAACTTATTGGCAAAGAATAAAATCTCAATGAAATGAAGAGACAAGGAGTAAGAGAGAATAAAAGGAGAACTTATGCTATAAGGTTTTCTTTATACTTGTGAGGTGCCTCCATTCTTCATTCATTATGAGTTTACAAGAAGGCTTAACCATCTTGATGACATCAGGGTCTTATTGAAGGCAGTAGGATTCAAAACTGAATCATATTTTCAACAACTTGTCTTTAAAGGTGTATGATTTATCTTTAGCAGTCTGTGAGTTCTTGTTTGTTTAGAAATTAAATTTCATGACTAATAAAAAATATTTTGCAGAGTCAAGTAACAACATTTTGTGGCGAGCTGATTTAGATCTTTAGCTTCAGTTTTCTTTTGTTTCCAAATTCTTTCTGTATGGTGCCCATCAGAGGCTTCTAAATATGACCTTGGTCCCTACCCTCGCAGGGGTTTGTAAAGAGAATTCAACTTTGTATCTCTGAATGAAATCAATATAAAAATCAAATTTTTGATTCCAGTCTCACATGTGTAGTTTGATGATTTGGTTCAGATTTTTCTTTTATCCTTGTCTCTTATCCATGTACATACTCATGTAATTTCTTGTTTATTTTATTTCTTTTACACAGTTACATATAATATATATATAACTAGCCTTGGTCCCTCGTACTTAATACATGTGGATTAAGTGATTGCTTCATTTATTTTAAGGCTATAAACCACGGGTAACATTCCCAACTATCTTGCATTAGCCCAAGAAGATCTGAAAATTCTTAAGTAAGGTTCCTCATACCTTTTCCTCAACATTTATTTGGCGGCCATACTAGGGAGATCTTCAATATCTCTCTGGTTAATTGTATTTTTTTTTTTCTAATTACTCTTTGATTGATTTTTTCCATGATAATACATGTTACGAGACAACCCAATATTGGAAACAGTCTTGATGACCAAACCAACATTGCATTGACTTTATTCAACACTATTTTAGAAACTGATAGTACTCATGCTCAACTTGAATGCTCCTGGGAAGTAATTGAAAGGGACATAAACATATGACAACATTGGGAAGCCAGGAAAAGGCAGCCTAGAAATCAACTGTAATCTCCCTTTTCCTACCTCTTTGGTATTTCATTTCATTTCATCTAATCCTCACATTTATCAAGGGACAAGAGGGTTGTCCCCTGAAGCTACCCCTATTTTTAAATAGGAAGGAGGAAAATTGTCTTATCAACACAACAAAGTTCTCTTAGGAGAACCTTATCTGATTCCACCAATTCATCTTTATCACCCTTACCTATCACTTTCACCATGACATATGTGGGTAGTGGTAGTGGCATCGAAGGTCCCTCCTCCTCGGAATCTTCTTCTTCATCTATAATTGGTAGTATCTACAGTCATCAAGTCCCTATTCAATCCACTACCGATCCTGCTAAAGTCATAAAGAAATATGGACTTTTCCAATTTGAGGAAGATGCTACAAGCACCCCATGACACATATCTTCTCCCTTGAATATCTCACCAACCACTCTCCCATTACCAAAATTCAAGGATCATTTACCTAGGTTCTTGGGAAAAGGTATCGTTACTACAAACGAACACCTGATAGCCTTTTCTAATGCTTTTCATAACACAGGATATAACAATAATGACACTTGCATGCATTTATTTGTCAATTCTCTCGAAGGGAAAGCTGCAGCAGAATTTTTTGACCTCCCTCCCAAATTCCTTTCCACTTGGGAAGAATTGGTTTATTGGTTCAAGTCCACTTATGGACAACCCAAGAGTTCAACTCATTAGTTAAGAGAATACAATAATATTTCCTATAAGGATGGTGAAACCATTAAATATTTTAACCTTCGCTTCACCAAATTATATAATCAAATCTCCGAACTAATCCGCCCTCAAAATTAAGCTTATTACATGCATTATTATAATGCATTACCTTTCCAATATCATGAGAGACTTGAAGAGAAGGTTATTGATAATCTCGGTTCCACCCTTCAGACTTGCCTCCTACGAGCAAAAAGGAAATTCCTCTTCCTCTTCCCCTGGGGCTTCTTCTTCCTTAATGCCTTTTAGGATTACTAATGAAAACACTTTTCAGCCAAAGGCCATAATGGCTCGCAGTTGGTGTAACTTCTGCGAAGAAAATGTTAGGGATAAGATCTTCGGAAAAAGGCCTGATACCATGATCGTTAGGATAAATGTTAGGGATAAGATCTTCGGAAAAAGGCCCGATACCATGATCGTTAGGATAAATGTTAGGGATAAGATCTTCGGAAAAAGGCCCGATACCATGATCGTCGTTTTAGATTGGGTTGAACTAGAAGATGTTATGGTAATTAATACTAGAAATAAATCATACGCTTCCAAGGGAAAATATGACCTTCTCCACACTTCTTCCACCCCAAGCTCATCTTCTCAAAGTGCTGATACACAAGTTGTCACAACTTCAGATAATCAAGGAGTGTCTTCTCCTCTTCCCTCGTCTAAGTACAATATCCTTAATCAATTGGCTAATATCAAAGTTGATGCTACTTTTTTTGACATGGTTGTCATCCCAGAACAATAAAATCACCTTAAAAACTTTATGGAAGGAAAGGTTTCTACCATATCCAATCTATTTGAAGAGTCAAAGGAAGAGGACTCAACTGTAAATAAGATAGGTGTAAATAATTTTAGGAACCCTGTAAAACCCCCCTTTTCTATATCTTAGTAAAAATCATGGATAAAATAGCTCATTGTTTCCTAATTGATGGCGAGTTTGGTCCAAGTGTGATGTCTAAAATGATCATGGAAGAGCTTGGCTTATCTTTCACTAACGAACAATCTAGAAACATGCTCTCTTATAACAATTTGCAGCAATCAACTATAGGTGAAATCAAGGATGTAACCTTAGTTTTGTGTGCGCATCCTGAGATAAGAACAACCCTCAACATCCAAGTAATCGATATGTCGATGAGTAACTATTCAATTATTTTAGGATGAGATTGGCAAGCCTTAACTGGTGAATACCTTTCACTTGATGGTACACATTTGTCCATCCCTTGGAATGTGTTAGCGATATTTCTTGTAACAGGGATAAAATGAAAAGAATGGGTTAAAAACCCACTTACCCTAAGTTTGCAATGCAAATGCGCCTGGGTTTAAATGGGAATCAGTTCTCGATGGTGGGATTT
>JZKD02S2440328.1:201894-215836 GCA_000966675.3 Picea glauca
GTGATTTCCCTCTCACTTGTTAACGGTATACACTAATGACCGGTAATCAAGTGGTTTCTACCATGTTCAACTTCGACACATGTATTCACATGGTTAGATTCGTACTATAGAGTGGTGGCCATGAAGACCCTAGATATTTTTTGACAAATCCAGGTTGAGTTGGAGTATATTTAGTGTACTGTTACATAGATCCACATTGTATGTCTGGTGGCTATGTTCAAATTTGAGTCCTTAACACATAGATCCACAGTGTATTTATGGTGGCTATGTTCAAATTTGAGTCATATCAGCATGGATCCACAGTGTATGTTTGGTGGCCATGATCTGTCTTAATTGACATGGATCTTCACATGTCGGCATGTATGTTTTGATTCATTTGTATTATGAGTATGGGAATGCCTACCTCAGTGATGATATATTATTGTACTGTATTTCCTTGTGTGTTGGCAGGTTTCCGACCGACTGTTCCTTGTTCCCTACACACACTCGACAAAGTATTTCAGCTATCACTTTGTTCTAACTTCATACTTTGGGGGGCTCTATGTTACAAATTATTTTTGTCATCCCTATGACCATTAATGATGTAAACCTATATGTTGCCTTCAGAGGGGTCAGTGGCCTGAGTTCCTGAAGAGAGAAGGGAGATGAACTTTTCCTGAGAAAAGAAGTTGTATTTTCCATAGTAAAAACCCTATAAAAAAGGAAGTTCACAGGCTACATTATAGCTAGGGTGCGAGAATGCCTGATTCTCGTAGGCTGCATCATATCTAGGTCGCGAGGAGTTCACAGTCTTCTCTATAGGCAGGGTGCAAGAATGCTTACACGTGGGAAAAACAAGCATTTTCTCTAATCTTCTTGAAGGAGAAACTTCCATGGTGAGGTGGCATCCAAATGGTTTGGATCTTACTCGCTTTCATGATTTAGTGGGATTATCCTAACCTCCTCACCTTATCCTCTTCAGCTTATAAAAGGAGAGGAGCTCTCATGGAGAAGGGCTAAGTGGGATTTGGCTTGGAATTATTAGCTTGGTTAGAGTGTCTTTGAGTTTTTCCTTTGTCAAGATAGATTGTGAATATTATCAGATTTATGCTCTCATAATTCTTGGAGTGGAAGTGTGTGGGGAATGAAGGACAGTTGGAAGGGATCTTATCTTTTTCACATTTAATATGATACAATAATATGATTCTTTCCTATAACGCTTGTTGTGTTTTATTGTATGATTCCTTGATCACATACATAGGTTTATATTGAGTTTATTCTATTACTATCACTTTGGTTGGTTGCATTATTTTGCAAGTTCATCATTGTATGAGCGTTGGAATGAAGCTAGGATGGAGATAGCGAGAGGAAGTGGCGTTTAAATGGTATGTCACCTATCCCTCTTTAGTTAGTAAATTCAATATTTAAAACTTAAGGAAAGCATCATGTTCTGGTGTGTTTTGTTCTAGATCTAGGTGGATCTAGGGAGATCTGTTAGTGTCCGCACCTACCGATTTATCCAATAACACATAGTAACTTCATGCTGTTGAGGTTCTTTCCTAGGGTTTAAGGGAAATACTTCTTCTTTATTTGGGCTAGGTGCTTCAGTCTCATGTGAGTCTTTTTGTGTTCTTCCAGCTTCGACATCCTAGTCTCTGGTTTGAAATAGCTTTGATCTATTCTCCTTTTCTCCAATCAAATGTGCGATCTTCCTAGTCATGAAGTCTTTTAACTCTTTCTTCTATTGCCCTAATGTTTCTTCTTCTTTCCTTCTGGCCTGATCCCTTTCAATCCAAGGTTTTCCGAGTAATATTGCAAATGGGGCATTGTTCTCAATAAATTTAACAATATCAAAATCTTCCTCTGTCGAAGTTCCATGGGAATTCATAAATATTTGGGTGAGATTTCCACATATGTTTATCAACTTTCATCTAAATAACCCTATTCCTCCCAATGAAGGAATCATAGCAGGCTTTCCCAAAGTTTCCCAAGTTCTTTTTGTTATAATATTCACCTATGTTTCTTCATCCAGAACACAGTCAACATCGAAGTCTCCTATTCTTGCTTCTATGCACTCTTTTTCTTTGAAGATCTCTGATAAGTTGATATGTTGGTGGTCATTCAGGGTTTCTTTTATTTGTAGCAATACTTTCTCTGAGTCTTTCTGGGGTTCTTCTATAATCTTAGTTTATGGATCTGACTTAGGGTTTTGTTGTCTCGGATTCATCCTTTCAACCTTAGCAATCATTCTAGGCCAATCTAAAACTTTGTGATCCATAGCTTTACAACAAAGAAAACTACGTCTCCTACCAGGGAATTCCTTAGACAGATGTTCTGGTCTTCTGCAAATGTAACAAATATTTAATCCTCATTTTCTTTTAAATGATCCCCAACCCTTCCTGTACTACGCACTAGAATCATAGTAGCTAATCTGCAAAAATTTCTTTCTAGGATCCTGCATCCATTTGTTAGTCCAAACATTCTTTCTATGCATAGGTATAACATATCTTTCATTATTTCTATCAAATCTACTCATATCAAATATTTTTTCTTCTAGTTGTGCCCTACTTTTCAAGCTAGGACAAAATTTATCAAACATACCTAGATCCATATTCTTGAAACAAAAATTTTCACTAATCTTACATTCAGCAGAGCACAAAGCTTTCAGATCTAAAACTTTTCACTATTCTTACCTTTAACAAAGCATGAAGCTTATAGATCTTACCTCTTTTCTTCAGACCGGGGTTCTTTTCTTAGCACAGAGCTTCATAGATTAAGTAGAATGTTGCACACTAGGGAAACAAATCTACGCACATAGCTTTCACAGTTTCAGGTCTTTGCACAAAGTTCCTTTTTTCCTCAGTTGTCAACAATCACAATTCCAGGTCTTTGCACAAAGTTCATTTTTTCTTAGTTCCCAGCAATCACAGTTTCAGGTCCCGACAAAGGAACCATTTGTTTCCACAGGGGCAGACCCAGGGTTCAACGCTACAACAATGCACCAACAAAACCCTAACTATTGGCCCTTTTGGCAACACCTGCGAAGCAAATGAAGTCTCACTCGAGGTAGAGGCAGGGGTGGTTGTAGGACTCCAGTGTTTGCAACCTTAGCTGACACACAAATCTATGATTGTAATACCTTAACAGAACACTTAGCAGTTATAGTTCATTAATATTAAACCAATATCTACTTCACAGGCAAAGCCCTAATTACAAAGCATCACAGTATTCAACCAGATCTACTATACTCCAACACTAAGCACATCCACAGAGACCTGATCTAGCATTCATTCATACTATTAAGCACATAACATCAATAGATTCATCTATCATTCATCTATATCAAAGCATTAAGAAAGTAAACACATAAATACATCAATACATCGCACAAAGCATAACAACACAACATATACGTGGTTCACCCCCACCCTGGAGCTACGTCCACCAACTCTTCTCTTCTTTATTATCTTTGGTCAAGCTTCTTACAGGCACCAAGCATCAAGACCCTACTCTGCATAGGACAAGAGATTTGCGTGCACTCCGCTAGATCCTCCTTCCCCAAGTAGATCTAGGCACAGAGCCTTAAACAGTCTGCGCACAAAGCACTACAAATGAATTTCACTTAGCTCTGCAAGTCTTAATCGCATCTTCTTGCACATAGCTAGTACTATCATTCAATTACGGGTACTTCTTACATTACACAAATTTCTATTTATACATTATAAAATAGGCCTAAGAATGGATAAACCCATGGGCCGACATTCCCATACCTCTTACATAAGCTCAAAACCCAAAAATCCCTAAAGGAGGGGCCAAGATCTCGTGATCTCCGTTTCGTCTTGTGCTCCGCCTTCGAAAGCCTGTCGAAGTCCCAAAACTTGAAATAGACAAAAATAACCTCTAAATGTAACAAATGAAACAATGGATAGGATAAAAAATGAGAGTGTAACCATCATCACCACTCCCTAAAATGCATCATATAAAAACTTGAAATATCTAACCAATTTATTATATTGTGTTGTCTACAACTTTTTCCCTTGGATGTGGTCATATGAATGTTCAATGTAATCATGATTGTGTCCACTTTAGTAATCAAGTTTTACTTGGCATTAGATGTCCACACCTTCAAGTTGATGTGTTTGAATAGACACAATCTATAATAATTATGTGCTTTGGTGGATATTAAACTATTGCTTGTGCATGCAGTTGTTCAATTTATAGGGAATATTTCCTTATATATATATATATATATATATATAACTATTATGATATCTTATGTTCTATGTACTTCTTAATTGAACGGGTAAAGTTGTAGATATTTTACTCAATACTTAAACCATTTTGTTTTTAAAAAGTTATAACCCATCCAATGAACATAGTTCACACTTTCACACATTTCATATATATGTATTAAAATGTACACATCCATGTAGAGGTAAGGATATATCCATAACAATTTTTAAGATTGGAGTGAATCTTGAATCAAGGACTAAGAAGATCGACTATATAAGCATAGTGCACCACCCTAGGCGTGAGAGAAAAATATTCACTCACGCAATTGTTCTACCATGCTAGTAGAACCTTATAGTGAGGTATGGTGAACTTTACTTGTTTTTTGCAGAGCTCATTGCAACGTAGATTTGGTAGCACATGTGCTAAAAAACTCTTCTTGAGCTAGACCCTGGAAACGTTGGAATGTATGTGTTGCTTGCAAACATCTATGTTGTCATTGGAAGGTGGGAGAATGTAAGAAAGGTAAGAGAAATGTTAAAAGACAAGGGGTTGAAAAAGAATCTTGGATCTATTTGGATTGAAATTAAAGATAAGGGTTCATTCATTCATAGACATTGAGCAAGCCCATAAATAGAGAAAATGTACTTTATGTTCGATACACTTTTTGGGACAATGGATGATGCAATGTATAAACATAGACCCAAGTTTTTACTCCATTGAGTGGATAGGGGGGAGAAGGAGGGCATTCTTTTCAACCACAATTTAAACATAAACATTTGAAATTTGGGTTTTTTAATATTAGGAATGGAGCACCTATCGAGACTACTAAGAACAATAAATTTTGTGGTCTCTGTCACAATCTTACTAAATGCAACTCCAAGATTTTTGCGCAAGAGACGCAACCACTTCCCAAGTTTTAGATATTGACAATATTCTCATGGAAATGATTTGCAATGCTATAAAAACCAAGTAACAAGTCTCCACCATAACCACATATTTATACTTATTGCTTTACTTTGCACTATGTCCAAAAAATACATGGGGGTGTCACCTTGTTGAGCAATATCTTATAACTTTCATTCATAAAGGAGGTTTTTTAATTGTAAAAAATAAAGTCAATATATTGCAGGTATTGGGGGGGATGTGGGGTCTAGAGGGGTTTATAGGTATTGGGGGGTATCTAGTGAAAATACAGTTTGTTTATTTATTGCAAAGATGTATTGGGAAGGCGGTTCAAAAAAAGGATTTTGGGATATATTTACCAATATCTAGTGAAATTAGGGGTATTATTTAATATCCCATGAATGAAGGCGCTATGTCCCAGTTTCACATAGTGATTACCCCATGAAAAAAATTCCCTTTCCTAGGACTTTATAATTATATAGGTGTTGGATTTTAACCTAAGGGTAATCAATTCTTGTATAGGGTTATGCTCACTACACTCATGATGTTATGTAACTTGGGTTTTTTAATATCAAGGGTGGAGCACCTATCAAGATTTCCAAGAACAACAAATTTTGTGGTGTCTATCAAAATATTACTAAATAAATCTCCAAGATTGTCATGCAAAAGATGAAAACCACTTTCCAAGTTTTAGATATCAACAATATGTTCATGGAAATTGTAGGTGATGATGCAAAAAGCAAGCAACAAGCCTCTGCCACAACCACAAATTTATGCTTATTTCTTTACTTTGCACTATGTCCAAGAATTATTCATTTTCCTAGGATGACATAGTACTCTAGAATTCCTAGGATGGTATAGTGCTCTAGAATTAAAGAGTTGTTGGATTTTAAATTAAGGGGTACCATTTCTTGTATAATATTATGCTTCTTGCAATCATGATGTTTTGTTATTTAATATTCACACAATTATCATAGTGTCAATTATGACACCTTATGCACAACGAATTGAAAAAAGATCTGCGCATATCCTCTATATGGCTCAATTGATATTATTTTTCATACACGAAACACTAGTGTGTGCAATTATTCTAGAGTTCCAACCAACCAACCAATATCTTCCTCATTACAAAAGGAATGGAGAGTGGAAAACAAGAATCAAACCTTCCTTGAGTCCTTGAAACAATGCCAAAGAAGATTCATTGAACCAGAGGGACCTTCATGATACATTGCACACAAAGGAGTTTCATTGGAGAAAGAGGACCTTCACCCAAACCTTTACAACATGATAAAGGAGCTTTGTCGCCTTCAAATTTTAGATTAATTTTGTGATAGAAAATGATGCAAAACAAGGGAAGGATCATGAGGTATCCTCTTATTTGAAACTGAGCAACCCACACCTCACCTTCATCTACTCAAAGATTCAATTTCAAGATATAGGGACAAGGACATGAACAAGCAAATAAACATAGTAATTCAAATTTCATGCATAGTAGTCTAGGCAAAGACAAAAGAATTAATAGTAAGCATGTGCACCACCCTGCATTAATTCATTATATTCTACATAGGAGCAATCTAGGATTCCATGGAACCTCATTAAAAAAACTAATGGAGAATACCCTAGATAGAATCAAGTCATACGTGTTGCATCAAATGAAGGGCTACCAAGTTGGAGGAAGAGACTTACTAACAAAGGTTTATATATATATATATATATATATATATATATATTTGTGAATAAAAAAATGGATCCTTATATTAATTTCAACCGAAGGTTTACAAAAAGACCTGGAACCTATCTACCTACACAAAAATGCCCGTGGCTGAAGGTATAACTGATTACATTGCTCATGTCGGTTTCCCAAGGTCCAAGTCCTTGAAACCATCGGATCAGATCAATGGTCCTTGATGGCCCGCAGCCAACGGCTAAGATCCTCTTCTTGACTTCGCACTTCCCGTTGTCGGAGGAATGGCTTGCACTGTTTTCCTGTAACTCGTACCCTCAAAATTTACTACGGTTGTATCACGAGTTCGCATTTCGTGACTGTTGGCTGCTCCCGATTTTGGGAATTTATGCCTCGGGATAGCGAAGAACTGAGTGTTCCCCTTCTTCCGATCCCCAAAATTGTGAGCCCTTCAGGACCAGATCGACGATCCATATTTCCTCGGGATCAACAGTCCAAATCCTCTCTCGCGTTTTGTGACTTCGTGACTTGGGTAGACAGATCCCTCCGAGCTTCTGACTCCCGATTGCCGAGTTCCCGAAATCATCTGTCGACGGTCCAAATCTCCTCGAGCACCAACAGTCCAGATCTCCTCGAGCACCAACGTTCCAGATTTCGGGATTTCGTACCTCAGGATAGCGAAGAACCGAGTGTTCCCCTTCTTTCAATACTCGAAATTGCGAGTCCTTCAGGACCAGATCGACGATCCAAATTTCCTCAAGATCAATGCCCCAGATCCTCTCTCGCATTTCACAATTTCACATTTCGCGACTTGGGCAGATAGCTCCTTCCGAGCTCCTGACTCTCGATTGTCGAGTTCCCAAAATCATTTGTTGATGGTCCAGATCTCCTCAAGCACCAACGATCTAGATCTCCTTGAGCACCAGCGTTCTAGATTGCGGGATTTCAGGCCTCGGGATAGCGAAGAACCGAGTGTTCCCCTTCTTCTGATACCTGAAATTGTGAGTCCTTCCGGACCAGATCGACGGTCCATATTTCCTTGGGATCAACGGTCCAGATCCTCTCTCTCATTTCGTGACTTTGTGACTTGGGAAGAAAACTCCTTCCGAGCTCCTGATTCCCGATTGTCGAGTTCCCAAAATCATCTGTCAATGGTATAGATCTCCTCGAGCACCAACGGTCCAGATCTCCTCGAGCACCAACGTTCCAGATTCCCTCGTGCTTTTCACGACTTCACAACTTTGGGAAAGAGACTCCTTGCTCCTAATTCCTGATTATCGAGCTCCCGAAAACATCTTTCGGTTGAAGATCCTTTGCTCTGAGCTTCTCTCCTGAAGATATTCTATGGTCGCCCTCTCTCCTAAGCTTCTGATCATTTCTAACCTGGAAGAATTTATAAGTAGACTTTATAAGATGGCACCCTGTCTGGATTAGGGCCATCCAGTTGGGAAAGCTCCTCACATTGGAGCGAGAGGGGTGAGCTTTGGGACTGCCTGGAATCGTGGAGAATGATCTGTTGCATAGAGTCAACCCCTGCATTGGCCAGTCTGTCCACTACTTTGTTTGCACTTTTCCAACTGTCTAAGGGGGTTAGAGTTAGAGAGGGTCTGAGAAGAGCCTGGAAGTTGTAAAGAGGGCCAAGGAGGTGCCAACTGGGATTGATTATCCCTGGATCTCTTCCATTCAGGATTTTTGTTGCAAAGTCTATTATGATTTTGGAGTCTCCTTCAATGATCAGACAATTGAGGTTTTGATCTAGAGCCATTTTCACTCCTTTGATGAGACCCCAAATTTATGTTGAGTTATTGGTGTCGCATCCGAGATTTTCTGCAATGAGGCTTTGTATATGGCCCAAGCTATTTCTTATGACTTCTCCATAGCCTGAGTGTCCTGGATTTCCTTTTGATGCACCATTAAAGTTGACCTTATAGAAGCTTGGCGGTGGGGGGGGGGAAGCCACTTAGAGGGACTGGAGGATTTTGAAATTAGGGGGGGCTACTGAGGAGGGGTGGAGTGAGTAAACGAGAAGCCCCAAGATTTGAGGAGTGAGAGCTCACCTAGGTCAGTGGGGAAGTCTTCCTTGGTCCATAATTGTAGCTGAAGAGTTTCCTGGAGATGCATGAGGATTGTGTTCCAGAGGAGGGTGGGAGGAGAGGGATGGGAATGAAAGATTCTTTTGTTCCTCTCTTTCCATAGTTGTCAAACTATAAAGCCTAGTAAGAGTTGCCAGGTTTTGTTCATGATAGGACTTTTGAAGGAGCCAGAGCTCCAATCCCTTATGGTGCTTATGATGTTGTTTTTAACTCGTTTGGTTCTTCTCATGAACTTAGTGGCATAGTTCCAGATGTTCTCACTGAGTAGACAATTATTTAGGAGGTGCTCCATGGTTTCTGCCTGGAGATGGTAGAGATGGAAAATCGAGGAGCTAATGAAACCTCGTCTTTGAAGATTGTCCTAGGTTAAGATCTTGTTCTGGAATAGAAGCGAGAGGAATGTAGAGATCTTGGGCCAGAGTTTTGATTTCCATATTGTTGTTCAGATGCTATCTTTCTGAATATTGTGGAATTTATCATGAAGAGTGTATCCCTCCTTGAGAGTAAAGCTTCCATGAGGTGTGTATCCCCATCTGAGAATGTCTTGGTTTGTTCTTTTCTGGATTCTCCTTTAGGTTGTAGCTTGTTTCCAGTGTTGTAGGTCACAGTCCATTGCCACTTGAAGTTCCTGATGAGTAGATTTCCATCTTCGCCAGGGAGAGCTGATGGGGGTATCTGTCCACCAATCTGCTACTTTGAGAGTGGCAAGATCTTGAATGTGATTTTTGTAGGATTGTAGATTTTATTCTAGTTGAAGGGGTGGCATTTGCTTTCAGGAATCCATCCAGAATAGGGCATTTTGGCCATTACAAACTTCCCATAAATCATGTTCCTGTAAGAGTGGCCTATTTTTCCATGCCAAATTCTAGATGTTGGAGCCCTAAATTTGCTCCTGCATTCTTATAAGTTGACTTTGGTGTGTATTTGGGGCATATTTGCATTTCCAGAGTTGTGCCCAGATCTTTGTTGGTGTTTTGATCCATCTCCACCAAATTCTTACTCCCATGGTGCTATTTAATTTTCCAGGATCTCGGAGGCCCATACCACCTGAAGATTTGGGCTTGCAGATGTTTTCCCAGCTGACTAGGGCCCATTTTTTGTTCAGTTTGTGTCCATTCCATAGAAAGTTTCTTTGCAGATTCCTTATTTTCTTTATGACTAATTGGGGGGAAGCTAGGGATGAGAAGAGGTAAGCTGGGATGGCTTGGAGGACTGAATTTATGAGAACGATTTTGGCTGGAAGGTTGAGGGAGTGAAAGGTCTAGTTGCTAAGATGGTTGGTGATGGAGAGTAGGAGAGAGTCCCAGGAGATGTTTTTGGCTACTGAGTTGGGAGTCCCAGGTAGCGAGAGGGAAGAGTGCAGATAGGTGTATTCAGAAGTTGAGAAAGGTGTTTTTGGATTGCCACAGGAGTATTAAAAAAGAAGAGTTGTGATTTAGCCAGATTAAAGGTGGTGCCAGAGGCTTGATTGAAATCAAAGAGGATGGAGCTTAGTTTAATTGCTTATTGCGCGGTGGGGGTGTTCATTAGCAGTGTGTCATCGACAAATTGGTTGTGGGAGGCTGTTGGTTGTAACCCATGAAGAGGGAGGCCTTGGAGGGATCCATTTTGAATTGAATCCTTGATATAACGTCCTAGACCTTCAACCATTATGATAAAAAGGAAAGGGGAGAGAGGGTCGCCTTGCCTTATTCCTATTGAGGGGGAGAAGGGTTGAGAGGGGACACCATTGACAAGGATTGAGAAAAAGGTTAAGGAAATGAGTTTCATTATCCAAGAGACCCAATCCTTGTTGAAACCAAAAGCTGGTAGGAGTGCTTTCATGTATTTCCAGCTTAATTTGTCAAAATCTTTTGAGAGGTCAAGTTTTAGAAGCATACATGGAGTGAGAGTTCTTTTGAGCAAGTGAATGGTTTCATGGAAAAGTATGACGCTGTCCATGATTTTCCTTCCTTCGACATATCCTGATTGCTCCTTGAAGATGATGAAGGGTAGAATTGGCTTGAGTCTTAGATCTATGACCTTGGAAATGATTTTGTAGATCATGTTGCAAAGAGTTATGGGTCTAAATTTCTTCGGATTTATGACTCATTCTTCTTTGGGTATTAGGGTGAGGAAAGTGGCATTTAGTGTTGGAAGAAATTTTACTGAGTTGCATGATTCCTCCACCAACTGCCACACTTCCTCCCTTAACATTGGCCAACATGAGTGGAAGAATTTTGTTGTGAAACCATCTGGACTTGGAGCCTTGCCCGTGGGTAACTCCTGAATAACCTGATCCACTTATGCTTGTGTTATTGGTGTCATGAGAGCCTCATTCTATTCCTAGGTTATTATAGTTGGGATATTTTGGGTCACCTTCTCTATTGCTGAGGTGCGGTCCACCTTAGGTTCTGAGAGGAGATCCTTGTAGAAGTCTGTCACCTCATGCATTATTTCCTAATGAGTTAACGCATGATAAGGCGTCTGTGGATCATAGAACGGTGGAAGAATTTGGTGTTTTTCTCTCCCTCATTGAGCCATTGAACCTAACATTTCCATCTCCATAGGATTTTTTCCTTCTTGTGTCTTTCTTCTAGTTTCCTTTTGAGTTCACTCTCGTCCTGTTGCTGAGTGATTGTGTATCCTACATGAATGAATTTTTCCTAAAGGTTCTCTAGTTTTTGTTCCAGCATTTTCCTTTCCTGGAAAATGTTCCCAAAGACTTATTTGTTCCATTTGCACACCTGTTGTTTAAAATGTTTGAGTTTTTTCTGGAAGAAATACATTTTTGTACCCCTTCGTGTTTCCGCAGTGCTCCACTAGTGACAAGATAACTCTTGGAAATTTGGATGGGAGAGCCAAAAAATTTCAAATATGAAGGGTTCAAGCTTGGGGGTGGAAATAGTGTCAACCCAGAGTTGAACCGACCAGTGGTACGAACCTGCCTTCGGGAGGATGTTGGAATCTACGAGGGGGCCTTCCAAAAGGAGAGTTTTCGAGATGAGGAAGCGATCAAGCCTACATGCTATTTGTTGGTGACCTGATATTTTGTTGGTCCAAGTGTAGGTGCCATTGTTATTCTCAATATCTACCAGTCTGAGGTTCTCTATGAGTTCCTGGAATTTTGTGCTATCCTTCTCTAGACACCTTTTTCCCCCTCGCTTCTCCTCCAGCGTGAGAATCATGTTGAAGTCGCCCCCTATTATCCATCACCTTCTCTTTGCTAAGGAACCTAGGTAAGCCAAGCTTTGAAGAAAGAGGTCTTTGTCTTGGCTGTTCTTCAGTCCATAGACTTTTGTGATCATTCCCTCCTTGTCTGAATTGATGGCTCTGTAGTGCGTTGTGATGGTGCATGGAGTGGAGAAGCCTTGATCAAGGATGACTATAGCAAGATTCCATAGGATGGCCATGCCTCCTGAAGCCCCTTTTGAGTTCATTTGATAGGATTCACAGTTACACCAACATCTTTTGATGATATCTTCTGTAGTTTTCCCTGCACATTTTGTCTCTTGTATCAGGAATATATCACGGTCTTCCATTTTGATGTAGTTTCAAAGAATCCTTTGTTTGGATCTTCCATTTAGGCCTCTGATATTCCATGTGAGGATATTCATAGTTAAAAAATTGGTGGGTGGGAAAAAGAGCTCTCTAAGAGCATGTGAATTTGTCCTGAGTTTATCATATAGTTTCCCGCCTCCTTTATTAGCTGATGAGTCGATTTTTTGTTGCGTCGCTTGTTTTCTTTTGGGTGTTTTCTTAGATCTTGGTTTGGGTCTATGATGATCCCTAACCTGGATGTATCCCCTGCTGATGAGTCCAGAAATACTTTGTGAACTTTCTTGAGTTGGTCCTCTGGTAAGGTTTGAAGATCCTTTTTGTTGAGTGCTTCTTCTAACCTGTCTAGGTTGATTTCTGCTAGGTCCTACTCATCCATTTCCATGACTGTGTCTTCCTCTCTTTCTGGTTCTTTTCTTGAGACTAGGTGAGTTTGTGGATCTTCTTGGTTTGCTGGGGTTTGATACTCTTGTGACGGCTAATCTTCCTTGTGCTTGCTGGGATCTTTCCCTGCAGTCTTGTGGGGGTTTTCCACCTCTTCTGCCTCTGGGAGGAGGTTAAGGGCTTCAAATAAATTATTATTTGGGTTCTTTTTTCTATTGTTGGTTGTGGGATTCTTCTACGCTTGTCTCCTTCGATTTTGAACCTGGGTAAATCCTTTCTTTGATTTCTCTTCAGCTTCCCTCTTGGGGGGGGCATTGAGAGGGTAGTCTCTGAAAAGGTGTCCATGTTCATGGCATTTTCGACATCTAAAATGGATGTGTTCATAGTTTATGGTTTGGGATCATTCCTTGTCTTGGTATTCTAAGGTAACTGTGCTTGGAAGAGATTTGGATATGTTCATATAGACACATATTCTTGCATAAGAGGTGTATTTTCTCTGTTTGGTAACTTCAAAAGATTTGACATATTTACCTAGGGTGTTTCCTATGCTGAGTAAAATTTACTCTAACCAGAACTCTTGAGGTAGGGAATAGAGGCGAATCCATATCGGTGCATATCCAAAGTTTTCATTTTCTGGGAAGAAGCGGTCTGTTCAGAAACGTAGGTAGAGGCCAACCAAGTAGTAGAAATATGGTCCCCCTTCAAAGATCATGTCCTTGTCCTCCAGGTTGTAGAATATTACTGTAAAGAAACCTTTGGAGCTCATAGTCTCCCTTGGGGTTCCACCACACCTTGATCTAGTGAGCTAGGTCCTTTTCTGAGGACCAAAGACCTAGGAATTTTCATTGAGGGCATGGTCTCTCATGAACTACGTATGCTCCCCTATCCTGGTGGTTTTGATGACGTACCTGGGTGCAACCGGGGCTTGGGGAATACATTTTCCGGGTATCCAGACCTGAGCTTCTTTTGGATGCGAGGACTCAACATCCATGTTCGATTCTTTGCTTATATCCATCTCTTCCTGCAGATATTGGTCTCATAAGTGAAATGGCAGCTCAAAGGATGGTCAACGTACTCGTGAGTTCTCCAGATCATTGGCGACAACGTTACGATAAGAGGGGGATTCCCC
>JZKD02S2440328.1:228019-260065 GCA_000966675.3 Picea glauca
ATCTACGACATCTACATCTATTTGGCCATCAAATATGGGAATGTCAAAGTTTACTTGTACCTTAAAAGGAGTGGCGCCTCCAGAGTGGCTTCTGGATGTCGATGCGCCGCCAGTCAGAATCCGTTGAAGAATTTGGGCAAAGTTGTCCATCATCGCGTTCCTTTGTTTCTTGAGGGCCTCCTTGAGCAACATTTTGATAGGATCTCCTGCTCCCTCATCTTTCTTTTCTTCCCCCATGGGTGGTCGTCGGGGTTTGTGAGGCTGATCTTGTAAAGGTTCAACTAGATCGAGCCCCAACTCCTTATACCCCGATCTCGTTGGGGACATGCAAAGAAGGATCGAGAATGAGCAGACCACTCTGATACCACTGATCCAGATTTGTGTAGGAACACAATGAAATATAGAAATACACATAAACACAGAGATGCAGTGGAAATAAGACTTCATTTCATTAATAACAAATGACTGAAATACGCTTACAGACAGAATGGAAATAAACTAGCTAGGGCATTGGTAGCTTATCTCTGAGAAGAGATGTGGCGGCTACTGGCCTCTGAATTGTGTTACAATGAGGCTCGAAGGCCTATTATTATTCAGAAACAATGGAAAACCCTAAACATACAAAGACCTAACCCTAGGAGATGAAACACCAAGACTATGGGCCCCGTTTGGATAAGTTGGTACATCAACTTCCCGGGGACGTAACTTTGGCATACGATCTCTGTTTGACGCATTCTATACCTCGTTAGAAACATATATCTGAGGAATACAACTTTTGGGTGAGAAAAATCAATCTACGATCCATGTTGCTCCCCATTTTCCCAAAAAACATCGTTTAAGACCTCAAAATGGCTCCAGAAGTTCAGAACACGAAAAACTGCTAAAAATAGTAAACTGTGCGAAAACTGAAAAACTGAAAGAAGCAATGGTGGGGGTCCAAGTGGAATAGGTGGGTGGCCACCAATATCCACCTGGATCACAAATTATTGCCAAGATTTATTATTTAACTTTATTAATAATATACTAGTAGGTGGGACCCCCTTGTTTAACTTATGCCACTATGATGGAGAAGTGACACTTATATTTTGTTTGCCTATGTATTGGTTGTGACACAATTTCTACAGCTCATTTGATTCAAATCATGGTTAAAATGATTATGATAATATGTTGTGGGCAAGGTGATTAAAACAAGGAACAATATGATCTTGATTGTATCTCACGAAATATGATTGTGTTTCCTTTTGGATGAAAGATATACACTCCAGTTTTAATTTTGATATTGTATATTGTCCATAACAAAGATTGGGTAATCACCTCAACCCTTGCTACTATTGTTATGCGCATTGGTTGAATTGCAATTTGGTTGTGTTCCTAGCAAGTTGTCATATGAGAAATGTGGATAGTGACAATGGGGTGGCACACTTTGGAATATCACGCACTTTGTAAATTGTAACCTGGAAAGTTGGAATATTTGGTTGTATTAATGGTATGGTGAGTTGTCTAGTGGGCTTGGCTTGTACTAATATATGAATGAAGATCTAAAGGAAGAAGTGATGTCGAATAAATGCATGTCACTCAAACTCACCTTGAGCCCGCCACCCTATTCATTCTTGCATTTTTTCTCTATTAGTTGTTGTTGCTCCACCTTGCCCGGTCGTGGAGGAAGTATACAACCTTGGTTTTTCTCCTTATGCAATATTTTACAGGTATGGGGTTTTCTTACTTTTCCATCCATGAAATTTTCTCTGCCCTTTAATCAAAATGTTGGCTCTGGTTGCTCATGGTCTGTGTAATTCTCAAGTTGTCATGATGTTTTTTTGGAATTGTGTATTTGTGGTTGCATCCTTGGTTTCCCGTGGTGGTTTTTCCGAGACTGTTGGAATTAAAAAATGGTCACAGTTTCTTTGTTGTGTGTAAATATTCACAAATATTTGTTGAGTAAAAGTTGTGGTTGAGCTTGCCTTTCCTATGGTTCTATATTGTGGGTTTGGCCTCCCTGTTGAAATGGGTTATCTCAGCCTTACCTCAAGGTTTTGTGAATACCCCACCTATAGATTGACATTGTTGGTATCTGTGGTTAGTATATTCGCGCCATAATTTCAACCCTATGAATGTTTAAGTGAAATATGAATGAAGGAATAAAACCTTATGTGCCTTGTCCTAGAAAAACCCTCAGTTTTTAGCCTACTATGTTATGGCCTCACTGTCATTGTTGCGTGGTGAAACTTATACAGATATGAGGACATTTCTTACCCATATTTTGATGGGAGCACTATTCGTGCTATTTTGGTTTAGGCACAATTTTTTTATTTGGTCACTTGTTATGCTGTGTTGACGGAAGTGTTGGGTTCACTTGTTCTTTGGAAGTTACAGTGGTTTATATGAAGGTCATGAAGTTGATAGAAATGTTGCGAATTATTGATCGATTATAATAATGAAAATCACCTATGGAATGAGTTTTTCGTGCTATGTAACTGTCAAACCCTCTATTTTAATTTCCCCCATTGTCTCTACCACTCACTGTCATTGACATATCTCGAACCCTACGCATTACAATAAAAATGTTTCTTACTCCAATTTGAGTTGATGAAATCATTGTTCTTGCTCGGTTACTTGGGCACGAGTTTGATTGGTCCCTTGCTTGGCAAATGTGGAAAGAGTTTGTACTCATCTATTCATTGGAAATTACAGTCTATTGAAGCTTATGTTCCCGATAACAAATGTTATTCCTCTTGGTTAAATTGTCATGTTTTATTGTTAAGAAAGCACCTGCGTTTTAAACGTCTAAGGCTCGAATTGAGTAATACTGCCTAGAATGAAGTTAAAAGGAAGTTTCATTGAACGGTGGTTTGATTTAATGATGGTTATGAGTTTTGTTTTGGGAGCATTATGCGTGACTTTGTGGAATTTAAGGGACCATTGTTGGGGTTGATGTTATGAATCATGGCTCATTCACTCTAAGATTATTGTTGTATTACTATAGTGATTATGATGTTGTTCGTCATTTCTGTTATATAATGATAATATTTTTATAATAGTTACTGTGATTACATATTTATGGGCATATCAAACAGTTTACTGTGTAAATCAATTTAGAGGCCAACGAGAAATTTTGTTAAAGAAGGGATAATTTTGGATTACTATTTTGGAAAAAAAATACTGTTTAAAATTTGAAATTTTGGACAAAGATATATTTTGATTGCATCAGAAGTAGCATGTTTTGATTTTTTCACTTGAACAATATCCGTAATGTTTCCCTATCATTCTACCATTTTTCTCTAATTACACTCCCTCCATGATCCCGATTTCACTTATTTCATCCCCGTTCTATGATACATATTTTAAAAAGAGAAGTTTGTTTGGAAGCAAAAGAAAGATAACATAGCAAGGGTTGAGGACTGATATTGTTGATATTTTTATATACACAGTTAATTGTTTGGTTAATTGTTGAACAATATTTGTATATTTGTTCCCTCCATGATACCATTTTTCACTAATTATGCTCCCTCCATATTTCCCATGAACCCTATCATTCCCTGTTCACATGGAAATTAATGAATGATGTGTTATAAATGGATTTGCATGCATCTCGTGTCAATTTTTGAGCCAACTTTTGCTTTATGTAAGCAGAGTGTCATGTATGGTTTATTAAGAGATTCATTACTAACAAACTGTTGCTACAGGATGAACTTTTTCAGTAGAGGCAACAATGGTCGAAATAACAAAGGCATGAGAAATTAGAACCGAGGCCATATGAGGCCTAGATTTTCTATCCATTTTGACGCTGACCCAAAAATATTGAACCAATTGTTCCAAGATGGGTTATTTAATTGGTTTGGCCATGGGATAATTCACCCTTAACCAGAAATACCCCCTTTCCATCCTCCTCATAATATTCCCAACATTCACGTTCCTCCACATGTGTCTTTGTAGCCCAAAGTCTCTGCAAATGACGGTTGGAAAGAGATTGTCCACCATCCTGTCTCTCACCATCTTGGTTGGCCTACTATGTCATTTCATTTACCACCACCTATTAATCCAAATCCCGTGTTGTTTCTCCAGTTCCTTCTTCGCATGCCAGTAAGAGATTGAAAACTGATGTTCTCCAACCTGTGCAAGACAAAGGAAAAAAAATTGCCTCCCATTCTTCTCCCTCCACTGATTCCTCTAAATCTGTGTCTTCCCACCTTCATTTGAAGGATGACTACTCCCATGTGATCAACCATATATAGCCCCAAGGGTCCAATCAACCACAGACTACTTCAAAAAAGTCTAAGGGAAAAAACAGTGAAAAAAGGAAAATTGGCTCACAAAGTGGCAAATATGTTTTTTAAATTATGTTTTATATGAATCAGTTGATGAGGACAATGTTTAATGGTTTTCAACATATTTTGGACAACAAGCCCTATTTTATATATTTTGTGGATAATGTGGGTATATATTCTTTTTGGATATGATATAAATTATTGTTGATATTTAAATATCCAGTTTAAAAGATATTCAAGGGAGTTACAAGTGTGGCACATGGTCAAAATGATTATCTTTTGTGTCTTATATTTCATGATTTAAAAAGAAGAAATGACGGGAGTCACAAGGGGTCCCACCTACTTAGTTATTATTAATTAAGACCCTTAACTATAATGTTAGTATTTATTTCTCCTAAATTCATTAGTTAAGTTAAATCAACTTAATTAAATAAAGTAGTTGAACTACTTCAACTTATTGAGAAATAATAAAATCTCAATGAGAAGAAGAGACATGGGAGAATAGAAGGTGAAAACAAGAATAAGGTTTGCTCTTGATTTACATGAGATAGTTTTGGTTTTCATTCATTTCTGAGTTTATTCGAAAGCCTAATTCTCTTGTTGACAACAAGGTCTTATTGTAGACAACAAGGTTCAAGACTGAACCACACTTTTCAAATGTTTGTTTTAGAGGTTTTGATCCATCCTTGATAGTCTGTGTATTCTTGTATGTTTGTGAATTAATTTTCATAGCTGATAAATTATATCTTGTAGAGTCAAAATGGCAGTAGTTTGTGGCAAGTTGATCTAGATTATTAATTTCAGTTTTACATAGTCTTTTTGTATGGTGTTCATCTGGGATCTCTAAATTAGAATTTGGTCTAGACCCTCACATGGGTTTTGTAAAGAGAAAAACACTTTTGGTATCTTAGAATGAAATAAAATCAGATTGTTATTCTGTCTCATACATGTGTTTACGTGACTTGGTTACTTTTTCTCTTTTGATCTCCATGCTTACTTTATTGTAAATCTTTGTACATTCTAGTAACTTTTATAAATTGCATTTTATATTGCAGCATATTTAATTATAAAATTAGCTTCAGTCCTTGTAATTAATACTTGTGAATTGAGTGAATGTTTTAGAGGCTATAAACCTTGGGTGGAATTCCCAACTATCTTGTCCTAGCCAGGCAAGATCTGAAAATGATTGAGTAAGGTAATCCATACCTTTTCCTCAACATTTATTTGGCGACCATACTGGGGAGATCTTCCATATCTCTCTGATTGATTGTATTCACTATTATCTTTGAATATTTATTCTTTTTGTTTATGACTCTTTGACTGATTTTTCTCATGACAATACCTTCTAAAAGGCAACCCAATATTGAACACAATCTTAAAGACCAGACCAACATTGTCTTGACTTTATTCAATACTATCTTAGAAATTTCTAATAAATGGGCTAAGCTTGAACGCTCATGGGAAGTAATTGAACAAGATATAAGTATCTGTGAACACTAGGAGGCTAGACAAAGGAAACCTAGAAACTAGTCATAGCCCTCCTTTTCCTAAGTTTTTGATCTTCTTTTTCATGTCCTAAAATCCTCGCATCTCTATAAGAAGAAGAGGATTGTCTCTTGAAGCCACTCCTATCATTGAAATAGGAAGGATCAAAGGAATTTTTTCAACCCAAGGAAGTACTCTAAGGATAATTTTTTATGATTCGGCTAGTTCACCCTTCTCACCCTTACCCGTCATTTTCAAAATGGCATCTGCGGGTGGCTCTAGTGGTATTGGAGGTTCCTCATCATCTCAACCTTTGGTCTCGTCAGTAATTGGTAGTTTATATAGTCACCAAGTTCGTTTCCAATCTACTATCAACCCTTCTAAGATCACAAATAAGTACAAGCTTTTTCAATTCAAGGAAGATGATACTACCACCCCGTGGCACATATCTTCTCCCTTGAACCTAGCACCTGCTACTCATCTGTTACCAAAATTTAAAGAGAATCTACCTAGTTTTTTAGGAAATAATACAGTCACTACAAATGAACACTTGGTAGCATTCTCTAATTCCGGTCACAATATTGGAGTTAATGATAATGATACTTGCATGCGCTTATTTTTCAACTCTCTTGAAGGGAAAACATCGACATATTTTTTTGATCTCCCTCCCAAGATTATTTCCACTTGGGGAGATTTAGTTTATTGGTTCAAGTCCACTTATGGGCAATCTAAGAGCCTAGTCGAACAATTAAAGGAATATAATAACATTGTGTACAAGGATAGTGAGATTATTAAGCCTTTCAAGCTTTGTTTCACCAAGTTGTATAATCAAATCCCCAAACTTATTCGCCCCCAAAACCAGGCTTATTTTATGCATTACTATAATGCTCTACCTTCCCCTTATCGGCATATGCTTGAAGAAAAATCTATTGACAATCTTGGTTCTGCTCTTCATACTTTTCTAGAATATGAAGAACAACTAGAAAGAACAGGTCTCCCCAAAGGGGACTCGGTTAAACAAACAAACATGTCTTCCCTCCTACAACTTGTGCAAGATATGAAAAATCAGATGATAGCATATGAATGAAAGGGAAATATCCCTTCAATTACTCCTAGGGCATCATCTTCTTCCTCAACACCTTTTAGGAATACCAATGAAAACAAATTTCATCCCAAAGTCATCATGTCTCCCAATTGGTGTAACTTCTGTTAGGAAAATCACGAAGAAAGTACTTGTGAGGTTAATAAGAGTTCCAGAGATAAAATATTTGGAAAGAATCCTGAAACCACCACTGTTGTTCTAGATTGGGAAGAACCAAAAGATGTTATGATCATAAAAACTAGGAACAAATCCTATGCTTCTAAAGGGAAATATGATCCCCCTTGTACTTCTTCTAGTCCAAGCTCATCTTCACAAAGTGATATTGTACAAGATACCAAAAATCTCGATAGTCAAGGAGTTCCCTCCCTTCTTCCCTCTTCCAAGTATAACATTCTCAACTAATTGGCTAATATCAAGGTTGATGCTACTCTTCTAGACATGGTTGTCATCCTTGAACAAAAAAAATCATCTCAAGAATTATATGGAAGGAAAAGATTCCACCATTGCCAATCTTTCTGAAGAGGTAAAAGAAGAGGATTCAAATGTAAATAAAATAGGTGTAAATAATTTTAGACACCCTGTAAAAAATCCTCCAATTTTCATTTCTGTAACAATTATGGATAAAATATCCCATTGTTTCCTAATTGACGACGGTTCGGGTCCAAGCATAATGTCGAAAATCATCATGGAAGAGATAGGATTATCATGTACTAATGAAAATTCTAGAATCATTCTCTCCTAGAACAATCTACAACATTCAACTATAAGTGAAATCAAAGACGTGACTTTAGTTCTTTGCACACATCTTGAAATAACGACAAGCCTCAAAATCCAAGTAATCGATATGTTAGTAAGTAACTATTCTATCATCTTAGGAAGAGACTGGCAAGACTCGATAGGTGGATATCTTTCACTTGACGGGACACACTTATCTGTTTCTTGGAATGGAAAGAATATTATAGTCCTAAGGAAAGGAAGAATCTCACTGCACATAGAAAGCATTCCATATCCTAACGTAAACTATGTTGAGGAAGACCTAGGAGTGTACTCCATCTTTGTGGATGAGGGTGACACTGCCCTAAAACAAATTGATCTGCAATATGGTATGTGGCACATGCACTTTGATGGATCATGCTCCAACGAAGGTAATGGAGCTGGCATTATCTTATACTCACTTGTAGGTAAAATTCACAACTTTTCTTATAGGTTAGAATTTGCTTGCATGAACAATGTCACCGAGTTTGAAGCATTATTGCTAGGCATTGAAAATGCTTATAACTTAGGTTGTGTACACCTTACAGTTTTTGGGGGCTCTGAAATTGTTGTGAACCTTGTACGAAAAATCTACTCTCCTAGAAATAAGTTGATGAAACACTATACCCAAGTTGTTTGGACTCTTATCTCGAACTTATCATCATTTAACATCACTCATGTTAAAAGGGAACTTAATTCAATGGCTGATAGGTTAGTTGTATTTGCAACATCTCCCACTCGACAACTTCTTCCTCAAAGACCTGATTGTACTTTTCAATATTTATATTGTCTTCACATTCCTGATAATTTAGAGTCATGGCAGATCTTCGCTAGTGATGAAGGCATATGTTCTTTCATACAAAATGATCCATTTAAGCCCAAGGATATTATATCCATGGAAAACAACAAAATTTTGAAAGGCTTGACTCCTCTCGAAAGTTCATTTTCGTTGAGTGATGTAGGAAACAAAGAAACACATAAAGAAGAGGAGTCAACAAAGAAAGTGGGTGAAACCATTTCCTTGAACACTGGAACACCCAATTCTCCCAAGAATGTTAAGATAGGTGCCCAATGTACCGATGAAGAAAAGATGAAATTCACTAAGCCACTTCGTGAATTTCAAGATGTTTTTTCTTGGTCATATGAGGATCTTTGTGGTTTTGATCTTGCTCTCATACATGATTTCATTCCTATAAAGGAAGGGATAAAACCAGCTAGGAAAAAACAAAGACCCATTAACCCCGCACTTGAAGCTACTATTAGGAAGGAGTTGGAAAAACTTTTGAAGGATGGTATAATTTTCCCGGTTAAATATTCTGAGTGGGTTTCCAATTTGGTCCATGTTTAGAAGAAAACCAGACAGATCCGATTGTGCATTGATTTTTGCGCGTTGAATAGTTCAAGTGTAAAGGACCATTTTCCTCTCCCTAACATGGAAATGATTTTGCATCAAGTTGTAGGGTCACAAATGATGTCCTTACTTGATGGTTTCTTTGGTTATAATCAAATCAAGGTAAAAAGGATTGATAGATACAAAACCACTTTCACTACACGTTGGGGCACATTTTCTTATGAACGCATGCCTTTTGGATTATCTAATGCATGTGCCACCTTCCAAGGAACTATGTAGATAGATTTTGATGATATGATATGTAAGATTATCCAGATTTATCTTGATGACTTGATTGTTTATTCAAGGAATAGATTAGATCATTTTGGTCATCTTAGAAAAGTTCTCATGAGATGCAGAAAGTTCGACATTTCTTTAATCCTTCTAAATCTATTTTTTGTGTTACCAAGGGAAATCTCCTTGGACATATTGTCTCTGATTCAGGAATAAGCATAGATCTCGAAAGGATTGTTTCTATTATGAACCTTCTTGCCCCCACTTACAAAAAGGAGGTTCAATCATTTATGGGCATTATCAACTTTGTTTGTAGATTTGTTCCTAATTTTTCTTTAATGGTCAAACCAATTCATAATATTCTAAATCAAGATCGCTCCTTTTCTTGGACTCAAGACATCTAAAATGCTTTCGTAAGGATTAAGAAGGCAAACAATTTCACACCAGTTTTGGCGAAACTGGACTTTGAGAAATATTTTATTGTATACACTAATGCCAATGAGGAAGCAGTTTCTTCTATTCTCTTACAATGTGATGACCAAAATAACAAAAAACAGGTAGCTTTACATGAGTCAAAGCTTATCAGATGATGAATTCAAGTACTCTTATATCGAAAAACATGCTTTTTCTCTTATTAAAGATGTGGAAAAATTTTGCCACTTTATCCTAGGCAAGCACACACATGTAAAAGTCCCTTTTCCCACTATCAAGTTTTTTCTTTCACAAATGTATCTTTTAGGGAAGCTTGCACATTGTCTTGGAAAAATCTAGGAGCATGATTTAACCATCATGACTTCAAAAACAATTAAGGGACGAGACTTAGCCCTTCACTTAGCTCAACATGATGAAGCAAGTGAAGAAATTGACAATAAGGATAATCCTCTTTCAACATTATTTTATATTGAGAGTCAAACCCTTTCTATAGTTGAGCATCCCTGGTATAAAATCTGGTGTATTACTTGCAATATAAAAAATGCCTAGATGACATAGATACTCATCAAAGGAGAAGGCTATGTCTTGAATCTTCCAGATATATTATTTTAGGAGACCTTTTTCAGGAGATCTGCTGATGGTATATTACTTAGATGTGTGAATAAAGAGTAAGCACAAAAATTGTTACAACAAACTCATGTATCTTCATATTCTGTTATTCATGTTGGTGGCCACTTTTCTGCTAAAACTACTGCTTTTAAAATCATTAGAAAAGGTTATTATTGGCCTTCAATTTTTCGAGATTCTTATAAATTTTCAAGATCTCGTGACAAGTGCCGAAAATTAACTGGGAAAGAATGTGTTTATGACATGCCTTTGCAACTTGTCCTCCCTGGTTTTCCTTTTTCTAATAGGTTATAGACTTTATTGGTCCTATTAATCCTTTGTCTTCAACAGGGTAGTTTTTTATCTTGACAACCACATACTATTTCACTAAATGGACTGAAGTTGTCTCACTTAAAAACTCACGGGATGAAAAGGTAATTTCTTTCCTGGAAACTAATATTTTCTATAGATTTGGAATTCCTTTAGATATTATTACAGATAATGGTCTTGCTTTCATTTCCGCTAAATTGACTCATTTTTTAGCTAAGTTGGAGGTCAAACATTTCACCTCATCAACGTATTACCCTAAAGGAAATGGGCAAGTCGAGTCTACTAACAAAAATCTGGTTAGGATCATAAAGAGGCTCATCGAAGATAAGCCTCATCAATGGAACACCCTCCTCACTTATGCCCTTTGGGAAGATCACACTACTACCAAGGTAAGCACAGGTTGCACTCCCTTTCAGCTTGTCTATGGTCAAGAAGTTATTTTTCCTACTGAACTGGAACTTTCTTCTCTATGGTTGATGTTATAGATCAAAGAATTAAATTCTTCCAATGCACCTCAAAGGATAAATGCACTGTTAGCTTTAGAGGAACAAAGAATGTTTTCCTTGGAAAAAATAAAGAGAAGACAAAAAACCGTTAATAAATATTTCAACAAAAGCACAAAAGTTATCAAATTTAAAGTAAATGAGAAAGTCTTGCTTTGGAATTCATCCCATGCTGACAGAGGAAAACATTCAAAGTTTAAAAAATTATGGCTTGGTCCTTTCAGAATCTCTTTTGTCCTGGGCACAAATTGTTATCTTCTAAAAGACTTGGAAGAGTGATTATTTTCCTACAGCACCAACGATTCCTACTTGAAACATTATGTGGAACCAACTTGAAAGATAAACGTTGCATGGAATTCATTGTTGTATTATAGTTTTCTTTTTCACTATCTTAGGTTTTGCTTTGTTGATTGATTCATTTTATGTTGTTTCATTTCTGTTGTTTTTCTTTTGTTTTTATCCTTTTTAGTTATCGGAAATAAACTTTGGATCAGTTTCGTCACAATGATGATATTCTGTAAGTATTGTTGATCAATAACAATCAAGTTACACAACTATCATGATGTCCTCCTCATATACATCACTAAAATTTCTCTCTGCTTCCAATGTTGTTGTTAGATAGATGATTGGATTTGCATTCCTACTTCTACTATCCCTTTCTTCCCTCCACCCTGAGATTCAAAAGAGCATACCAAAAATTTTCTCTTTAAAACAAGAAACATTTTTACTGTGACCAATTGAACTTTATGCATACAGGAACAAACCCCTCATACATAACACTTTTCATGAGCTATTCCCAAAGTCTTGAATCATTTTTCCCCTTAAACTGCCTCACTCCCCCTGTTGCATAATCATTCTGGTAAATAATTCTTTGATCTACGATTCACTAATCTATAAAACCAAACATTTTAAGTTCTTAATCTGTTGGAAACATATTTCCCTGTGGATTTGCCAGTTTTTTGATGCTTGAAATCCCAACATTGAATACGATGCTCGCAAATGATTGCCAATCTTTATTATTTAACTTTATTAATAATATATTAGTAGGTGGGACCGCCTTGTTTAACTTATGGCACTATGATGGAGAAGTGACACTTATAATTTGTTTTCATATGTATTGGTTGCGACACCGTTTCTACAACTTATTTGCTTCAAATCATGGTCAAAATGCTTATGATAATATGTTTTGGGAAAGGTGATTAAAACAAGGAATAATATGATCTTGATTATCTCTCACGAAATATGATTATGCTTCCTTTTGGATGAAAGAAATACACTGCAGTTTTAATTTTGATATTGTATATTATCCATAACAAATATTGGGTAATCACCTCGACCCTTGCTACTATATTTATGTGCATTGGTTGAATTTCAATTTGATTGTGTTCCTAGCAAGTTTTCATATGAAAAATATGGATAGTGACAAGGGGTGGCGCACTTTGGAATATTGTGCACTTTGCAAATTGTAACATGGAAAGTTGGAATATTTGGTTGTATTAATGGTTTTGAACGTTAATGGTATAGTGAGATAGCTAGTGGGCTTGGCTCATACTAAGATATGAATGAATATCTGAAGGAAGACGAGACATGCAATAAATGCATGTCACTCAAACTCGCCTCGAGCCCACCACCCTATTCATTCTTGCATTTTTTCTCTATTAGTTGTTGTTGCTCTTCCTTGCCCGGTCGTGGAGGAAGTATACAACCTTGGTTTTTCTCCTTACACAATATTTTACAGGTATGGGGTTTTATAATTTTTCCATCCATGAAATTTGCTTTGCCCTTAAATCAAAATGTTGGCTTGGGTTGCTCGTGGTCTGTAAAATTCCGAAGTTGTCATTATTTTTGTTTGGAACTGTGTATTTATGGTTGCATCCTTTGTTTCCTGTGGTGGTTTTTCTAAGACTGCTGGCATTAAAAAATGGTTGTGGTGTCTTTGATGCGTGTAACTATTTGCAAAGATTTGTTGACTAAAAGTTGTGGTTGAGCCTACCTTTCCTATGGTTCTATATTGTGGGTTTGGCCTCCCTGTTGAAATGGGTTATCTTAGCCTTACCTATGGGTTTTGTGAATACCCCACTTATAGATTGACATTGTTGGTCTATGTGGTTAGTATACTCGCACCATAATTTCAACCCTATGAATGTTTAAGTGAAATATGAATGAAGGACTAAAACCTTTCGTGTCTTATCCTGGAAAAACCCTCAGTTGTTAGTCTGCTTTCTTTTTGCCTCATTGTCACTATTGTGTGGTGAACCTTATATAGATATGAGGACATTTATTACCCAAATTGTGATGGGAGCACTATTTGTGTTATTTTGGTTTGGGCATGTTTTTTTTATTTGGTCACTTGTTATGTTGTGTTGAAGGAAGTGTTGGGTTCACTTGTTCTTTGGATGTTACATTTGTTTATACAAAGATCATGAAGTTTATAGAATGTTGTGAATTATTGATCGATTATAATAATGAAAATCACCCGTGGAATGAGTTTTCCATTATATGTAACTGCCAAAACCTCTGTCTAAATTTCCCTCGCTGTCTCTAGCACTCACTATCATTGACATATCGTGAACCCTATGCATTACAGTAAAAGCGTTGCTTACTCCAGTTTGAGTTGATGAGAGAATTGTTATTTCTCGGTTACTTGGGAATGGGTTTTATTGGTCCCTTGCTTGGAAATTGTGGAAATAATATGTACTCAACTATTCATTGGAAATTATAGTGTGTTGAATCTTGTGTTCCCGATAACAAATGTTATTCCTCTTGGTTAAATTGTCATGTTTTATTGTTAAGAAAGAACCTATGTTTGAAATGTCTGAGGCTCGAATTGAGTAATACTGCCCGAAATGAAGTTAAAAGGAAGTTGCATTGAAATGTGGTTTGATTTAATGATGGATATGAGTTTTGTTTTGGGAGCACTATGAATGACCCTATGGAATTTAAGGGACCATTTTTGGGGTTGATGTTATGAATTGTGGCTCATTCACTCTAATATTATTGTTATATTCCTATAGTGATTATGATATTGTTCGTCATTTTTGTTATATAATGACAATATTGTTATAATGGCTATTGTGGCTAAATATTTATGGGAATATCAGATAGTTTACTGTGTAAAACAATTCGGAGGCCAACGAGCAATTTTGTTAAAGAAGGCATCAATTTGGATTATTGTTTTGGAAACAAAATAGTTTAAACTTCAAAATTTTGGATAGAGATATATTTTGATTGCATCAGAGGTAACATGTTTTGATTTTTTCACTTGAACAATATTCGTAATGTTTCTCTATCATTCTACTATTTTTCGCTAATCACACTCCCTTCATGATCCCTATTTCACTTATTTCAACCCTATTCTGTGGTATAAATTTTAAAAAGAGAAGTCTGTGTGGAAGCAAAAGAAAGATAACATAGCAAGGGTTGAGGACTGATATTCTTGATATTTTTATATACAGAGTTAATTATTTGGTTTATTGTTGAACAATATTCATATATTTATTCCCTCCATGATACAATTTTTTGCTAATTATGCTCCCTCCATATTTCCCATGAACCCTGTCATTCTCTGTTCACATGACAATTAATGAATGATGTATTATGAATGGATTTGCATGCATCTCGTGTAAATTTTGGAGCCAACTTTTTATTCATGTAAGCAGAGTGTCATGTATGGTTTAATAAGAGCTTCATTATTGATAATTGTTGCTACAGAATGAGATTTTTCAATAGAGACAACACTGGTCGAAATAACCGAGGCAGGGGAAATTGGAACCGAGGCCATAGGAGGCCTAAATTTTCTATCCATTTTGACACTGACCCGTAAGAATTGAACTAGTTGTTGCCATAATGGTTCTTTAATTGGGTTGGCCATGGGATAATGCACCCTTGACCATAAAGACCCCATTTCTAGCCTCCTTAGAATATTCTTGGCATTCTCATTCCTGTACATGTTTCTTTGCAACCCAAACTCCCTGCAAATGATGGTTGGAAAGAGATTCTCCACCAGCCTGTCTCTCACCATCGAGGTTGGCCCACTATGTCATTTCCTTTACCACCATATATTAATCCCAATGTCCAAATTTCCCTTGTTGTTTCGCCAGTTCAGTCTTAACACGCTAGTAAGACATTGAAAAATGATGTTCCCCAACCCGTGCAAGACAAAGGAAAAGAAGTTGCCTCCCCTTCTTCTCCCTCCACTGATTCCTCTAAATCTGTGTATTCTCACCTTCATTTAAATGATGAATTCTCCCATGATATCAACGAGATATAGCCCCAAGGGTCCAATCAACCATGGGCTTCCTCAGAAAACTCTAAGGGAAACAACAGTGAAAAAAGGAAAATTGTCTCACAAAGTGGAAAATATGGTTTTTAAATTATGTTTTATATGATTTAGTTGACGAGAACAATGTTTAATGTATTTCAGCGTATTTTGGACATCAAGCCCTATTTTTTTATGTTTTGTGGATAATGTGGGTATATATTCTTTTTGGATATGATATAAATTATTGCTCATATTTAAATATCCAATTTAAAATATATTCAAGGGAGTTACAAGGGTGGCACATGGTCAAAATGATTACCTTTTGTGTGTTATATTTCATGATTTAAAAAGAAGAAATTATGGGAGTCACAAGGGGCCTACTTAGTTATTATTAATTAAGACCCTTAACTATATTATTATTATTTATTTCTCCTAAATTAATTAGTTAAGTTAAATCAACTTAATTAAAGAAAGTAGTTGAACTACTTCAACTTATTGGGAAAGAATAAAAGWTCAATGARAAGAAGAGACATGGGAGAATAGAAGGAGAAAACAAGACTAAGGTTTTCTCTTRAGTTACATGACATAGTTTCAGTTTTCATTCATTTCCAAGTTTATTCGAAAGCCTAATTCTCTTGTTGATATGAGGGTCTTATTGTAGATAGCAAGGTTCAAGACTGAACCACACTTTTCAGATGYTTKTTTTAGAGGTGTTGATCCATCCCTGATAGTCTRTGTATTCTTGTMTGTTTGTGAATTAATTTTCATGGCTGATAAAGGATATCTTGCAGAGTCAAAATGGTAGYAGTTTGTGKCAAGTTGATCTAGATTATTAATTTCATTTTTACTTTGYTGTCAGAGTCTTTTTGTATGGTGTTCATCGGGGATATCTAAATCAGACTTTGGTCCATACCCTCGTAKRKGTTTTGTAAAGASAAAAACASTTTTGGTATCTCAGAATGAAATAAAATCAGATTKCTATTATGTGTCATAMATGTGTTTAMATAACTTGGTTACTTTTTTCGCTTTTGATCTYCATGCTTACTTTATCATAAAACATGTKTACATTCCAGTAGATTTTATAAATTTTAKTTTATATTGCAACATATCTWWATTATAAAATCAKCCTCAKTCCTTGTAATTAATACTTGCGGATTGAGTGAATATTTTGGAGGCTATAAACCCCGAGTAACATTCCCAACTATCTTGTGCTAGCCAGGCAAGATCTGAAAATGATTGAGTAAGGTAATACATACCTTTTCCTCAGCACTAGGCTTTCCATATCTACAACCTAATGGCCTAGACACATCATCTTCTTAGTAATCCCTATAAATGAGGGATAACATCTAGCTCCTACTTGGGGACATGTACTTTCCTCATAGTGCATGAGAACGTCATCATCTCCTGGCTAGACCTATTCCTACACACACTAAAACAATAAAATGTAAAATCTAGGGTGCCTCACTCACCCTTTTCTCATATATTCTAATCCAAAACATCGAAATTGACAACTAATCTAGAAAATAAATTTTGCACTTTTTCATATAATATGATGAAAGCAAAATATGTAAATCAATAATGCAAGTAGAAAAAAATGAAAATTAGAAATGAAGTGCAACTAAACTACCATGATCAATCAATATGCAAATGCAAGAAAACAAGATGACCTACCTACTTACCTAGGGCCTAGGCCCTGAAGAAGTCAAGTTCTTTTGACGTAGGGTCAAAGAAAAGACTCATCCACTGGAAGTGGCATATTCCTATCATTCATAGTAGACATGTAATACTTTCCTTCCTTGGACTTCTTCTTGACGATGTAAGGTCCAAGCCATAGACCATCATTCCTTTGATCATATTTATTCTCACCCCTCTTCTTATCCCACATTAGTGTAGGCTCCCTTCAATGCAGTTAATGTAAGGTATATTCTCATTGTAAGGGTATAGGGGTGGTTCTGTATTAACCACATCCTTAATGGCTTTTTCACATTCCTTATATTTCTTATTCTCTTCTTTATTCAATATCATGATGGACCCTATCTCTTTTCCTTGGAATTCTGCAAGATTTTCTTTGTATTTATCTGTCTTTGGAAGAAAGGTGTCTATGTAGTCTTCCTGAAGAAAAAATAAATCTCATCAATCATAATCAATTATCTGGAGAGGGACTTCAAACTCATTCTCACTATGATAATCAGGGCCAAAAATATCCATGATGTGCTTCTTGAACACCTTCCTACTATATAGGATCTCAAAATTGCCATCCCCCATGGGAATGTGTGCATGGGTGAGATCCATACTAAGAAAACCATTGAGTGTAGCAGGCCAACTCCTCGAAAAAAGCATGCCCCTGGAATCTAGAACATCAATGACCACTATGTCTAGCAAATACACTTCAACATCTTCTATGAGACTGTAGACCTTCACCTTCTTTGAATCAATTCCAGAAGCATTTCCATAACGGCGTGTTGTCTTCAAGCCAAGTTGGTTTGTGACCTTTAGGGACATCACATTTTCTAAGGCTTCTAAGTCTAGAATGAAATTATTTAGACGAAGACCATTTGTGGAGAGAGAAAGATATAAAAGGAGGGGTATCATCCTCTCACCATACATGACACATACTATTCAAAATCACATGAGGATCTACTGCTTCTGTAGGTATCATCAATACTTTCAAGACTTCTCTTCTAACAGAGGGAATATTGAACATTTCCACCATAGGAACTAACACATTCATCTTTCCAACCATGGCTAGGACATCTATGTTCAATTGAATTTCTTCGTCTGTCTGCATTGGTTTTGGAAGGAAATCATGGACTGGAGGTGGGAATGGTTGGATGAATTTTCTCGCTAATTGAGGTGAAGCTTCTTTTAGCGGGTGATATGGAGCTTGTTTCCATGGTTGTGAATGAACTGAATTCTGGACAAGAATCTTATTCCTTCTAGCATAAGTTACTATTTCCCTTTTCTTCAATTATTTCCTTTGATCCTTGATCATCTCGTTAAGCACTATGATCTGACCTACTATGGCTCCCCTTTTGTAGACTTCATCAAGATGTTCCTATGTTATTCCCACATACTCATCATCATCAGGTATCGGAGTAGAGTGATTTCTATCCAAGTTCATCAATCAGGTCATAACTTGATTATGGGTATGGACAAACTGAGTATTCATTTGATCAAGCTTCTAAGCTATGAGGGATATTGGATCTGGAGAATTGTTGTTTGGAACCTTCATCTTTGCTTCTTCCTTGACATGAGGATACTAAAAAAGATCAATCTTGGAGGAGAGAAGATTCTCCTCGATCTTTGCACTGTGTTCTTTGGATTGTGCCAAAGTGGTGGGATTCTTATCTCTTGGGATGAAGCCAAAGTTCCCTTCAAAGGAATTCACATAGAGGAGACAAACAACTGCTTCAGACAGGCACAAACCCTTCAGGATTTGTATATGTAGCTTATAAAATTTTTCATTGAATTCACTCACTGTCTCCATCTCATTATTTTTAATTTGGTTGAATAAATTCATTACCATTATGCTATCCTTCTTTGTTTCCCATCTGTTCGTGAACAACTTAACAAAATATTCATATGTTGGAAGGTGATTGTCATGCAAGCGTTTGAAACACCTTTGGGCATCGTAAGTAATATATGTGGATAGAAAATTCATTAGCACATCTTCATGTTCCACTCCTTTATTCTCCATGTCTCGACCAATTACATATAGGTGTTCTCCAACTATGACCACATTGTTTCCAGGAAACTTTGGCAACCATTTGTTGGTTTCTTAGGCATGGTATTGGGATATCCAACAATGGAAGCCATGTTCAAGGGCTTGAAAAGGTATTTTTCTCAAGGACGAGCCATTGGTGCAACGCAGATATTACCATGGAAAAGGGTTTTGACAATGGGGGATTTAAATGGAAGCTTTCTTCAGTAAGCCTTGGAAGGTTTGAATATTCTAGGTGGAAGGGTCCTTTGGGAAGATGGATTTTGGGGTGGTCGAGTCACCATATGATATTTAGCTCATCAAAGGAGGAAATAAGAAAGGGAACTTCTCTCATGTGGAGTTTCCATAGGGGTAAAGGCTTTGGGATTAAATCTTTCCATAGAATCATTAGGGCACGTAAAAGGATTCAAAATCTTCCCTAGAAACGATGCCAAAATGTTATTGCACATAATGTACATTGGGAAAAGCTCGACCCAATACACAAACGTTGGACAAATTTGGGAGTAACTACCCACTGTCACCTTAGATAGATAATCCTCTTTCTTTAGTGATGAGAAAAATCACAACAAAGGGGGAATATTGATGACCCTAAGGGGATTGAGATGGAAAGTGAGGTGATGGAAGGTGAAACCCCCATAGGATGATTTAGGAAGTGGAAAAAGAGCTTTGATAAGAGTCTTGGGTAAGAGTTGAGTTAGCATTAAATTTATTATATCAAGGTAAATACCAGACTAAGTTGATGCCTTAGTGGCTCAAGCAAGCTTATAACACTATGAAAAGATTGCAATTTGAACAAATGTAATATCTCTCAATTTCATGTATACCAATACAATTTTTTTATTAGTGTTTTTAATTTATTGGTTAATGGAGTCTTGGTTGTAAGATTTAGATCCACTACTTCTCTAGGGGTGTAAGCCCTTTTACTCCCTAGAGCATATGAATTCAACAAAGGTAAGTCTAGGAGGGTGTAATCCCTTTTACTCCTTCTAGCAACCTTTTGAAAAATAAATTATCAAATAAAAATTAAAATTGAACTTGGTGGAGGGTGCATTCCTTTATACTTCTTCAAGGGTTTTATATAAGAACACCATGAAACAAGAAGAAATTACCCACAAATGTAGAAAATTCCTTACCAATTCCATAATATAGCAAGATAAAACCCTCGTTTACCTAGTAAATTCCATCCACATGCAAGAATATACCTCCAATAAGGCTAGAGAACCACTATAGCTCCACAATGGACCAATAAGCATCCAAAATTTAGTATAAGAGAGAGAGAGAGAGAGAGAGAGAGAGATAGAACAAATGCCCAAAGAGGGCAAAAATTTCAGCCAAGTATGTCTTCTCAAGTGAGGGAGCTATGATAAAATGAAATGAATTAGGTCTCTATTTATACAAGACCTATAAAATTAGTTTGTCCACATAGCATTAGGGTAAAACAAAAAATAAGGAGGTCGACCTCCTTTATTTTTCCCCTTTACAAAATAATTTAATGTTACACAAAAGAAAAACCCTAAAGGTGATGTCACACCCCTAGAGGTTGAGGTTTTGGTACTTCTAGCAAATTGTTGAGTTTTCTAAGAGAACGTTGGACCTCCAAAGGCCACGTGGAACCATGGGAAGTGTCTTCCTCTCCATCAATCATGTTGGGCCATCATCAAACCTCACCACCATCATCAAAAACCTAGCCCCAATGTGATGTCAAGCCCTCCAAGATGGCATTTTGACCTTCCAAGGCCAAATGTTGGGCTAAAATGGGCTAGGTCTCATCTTCCAAGGTGCCTTCTCTTTCCTCCAAAGGAAAAATTCACCATCCAGCTGCTCCCAGGGTGTGGGTCATGGAATCCAAACTTTGGGCTTCCTACCCCAATGAAGGCCCAAGCTAGGCTTGTTCCTTTAAAATGTCCACCAAGAAAGGTCCTGCAAAGACAAGTGAGTGTGAAAACCAAGGATCTCAAATCAAATGTATCATGGAAAATATAATTGCATTTAATAAAATATCCATATAAACATGTGCAAAACTACCATTTCAAATTAAACAAGTGCTCAAAGACCCTATGCAACTTGCCAAGTTTAGGTATGGGAGGGTTGTCATGGTGACCTATTGGGTAAGTCATTTCTCAAGTCAATGAGTGTTTCCTAGGTGGAACCTCTCTAAGTCATGCAAAGAAGGTGGAATGGATGGGAGTAAAACTTTTGGGCATGGGGTTCATGACATACAAGGGTTCATATTGTCTCATTTATGGGTGCCTTTGTAGAGGGTGTGTTGCACCTTTGTTTTCAATGCATCCTTTTTCAAAACCCATTTATTTTCATTAATTAATTAAATTTCAAAAAAATTGGGTACTATAAGAAACGGTAATAAAATATTACCATGACATCACTTGAATATAGAGGTACACAGAATGCCATATGCATGGAAAGAAATGGACACTGCAAAAGTGTAGACACCTCAACAAGCATGATATCTATACAATGTGAATTGCTTTTGCAAGTATTCAATTTCTTTTAGGAGAAATGTTTCATTGTTCTCAAGACCTCTTTGGGTGAGCATATAAAAGGTTATACTATTTATTTTATATTTTTCTAGCTACATTTCCCTCTGGGCCTTCAACCCCTTCTTTCCGTGAAATGAGGTACAATCCCTTCGTGGGTCAGTACACCTGAAAATCCCAAAAGGTGGGGGAGAGAAAAGGATGGAGTGTGGAAAGTGTTAAGTATGATCGAGAATGGTACGATGCCTTATCAATGAGACCTCCCAATAGAAAAAATTTCCCCAAGGCTGACCACTTTCTAGGGCATGATGTCAATCACCAAGGTGAAACAAGGCAAAGAACATAATTACCAAGAAGACGTTTTATAATCAATATCATCTTTAACTACAATATATTCAAATGCCTCAAGTATTAAAGTGACACTTACCACAATACCCGACTTGTACCTCATGGAGAAAGACCCACTGTCTTCCATAAATAGACTGATGTTGTGAATCCCATCATGACGAATCAGAGAGGTATGGTGGTGAAGTGTCTCTTCATCTATGTAACTGGACATCATAAGACAATCCATCCCTCAACACTCCTTGTTTGCAACCTGAGGGCATTGAGACATTGTCTCCTTAGTTATACCTAGAAATGGGGGATAATGTATGGCTTCTACTTAGGGACATGTACTCGACACAAAGCACATGAGGACCTCATCATTTCCTGGTTAGAGATATTCCTACACACACTGAAACATTAAACTATAAAATATAGGGTGGCTCACTCACCCTTTTCTCATATAATCAAAATTCAAAAATTCAAAAATGACAACTAATCTAGAAAAGCAAAGTTTGCACTTTGTTCTTATATTATGATGAAATGAAAATATATAAATGAATAATTCAAGTAGAGAAAAATGAAAATCAGAAACGAAATGCAACTAAACTACCATGAGAAATGAATATGAAAATGCAACAAGGCAATATGACCTGCCTACTTACCTGGGGCCTGGGTCGTGAAGAATTCAAGTTCCTTTGGCATAGGGTTGAATAAGAGACTCATCCACTAGCAGTGGCATATTCTTCCCTTTCATAGTAGACAAGTAATACTCTCCTTCCTTAGAATTCTTCTTGACAGTTTAATGGCCAAGCCATAGAACATCATTCCTTTGATCATATTTAGGCTCACCCCTCTTCTTATCCCATATAAATGCAAGGCTCCCTTCACTGTAGTTAATGTAAGGTATATTCACAATGTAAAGGTATGAGGGTGGTTTTGTATTAACCACATCCTTAATGGCCTTTTCATGTTCCTTGTCTTTCTTATCCTCTTATTTCTTCAATATATTGATGGACCTTGACTCCTTTCCTTGGAATTTTGCAAGCTTTTCTTTGTATTTATCTGTCTTTGGAAGCCAAGTGCCTATGCAGTATTCCTATAGAAAAGGAAAATCTCGAAAATCATGCTCAATGATATGGTGAGGGACATCAAACTCACACTCACTATGATAATCAGGGTCGAAAATATCCATCACATGTTTCTTGACCAATTGCTTTCTATATAGGATCTCAAAAGTTCCACCCCCCATGAGAATGTGTGCATGGGTGAGATTCATATTGAGAAAAACACTAAGGGTAGAAGGACACAGTGAGTGTAATTTTGATGTCTTCGTACGAGGGTATGGACCAAAGTCTAATTTAGATATCCCCGATAAACACCATACAAAAAGACTCTAACAGTAAAGTAAAACTGAAATTAATAATCTAGATCAACTTGCCACAAACTGCTACCATTTTGACTCTACAAGATATCCTTTATCAACCATTAAAATTAATTCACAAACAGACAAGAATACACAAACTATCAAGGATGGATCAACACCTCTAAAACAAGCGTTTGAAAAGTGTGGTTCATTCTTGAAACTTGCTATCAACACTCCCTAAAAAACAAATACACTTCGACATCTTCTTTGAGACCATAGACCTTCACCTTTTTCGAATCAATGCCACAAACATTTCCATAAGGGAATTTTATCTTCAAACCAAGTTGGTTCAAGATATTTAGGGACATCACATTTGTCGAGGGTCCTAATTCTAGCATGCAATTATTCAGATGGAGACCATTTGTGCAAAGTGAAAGATAGAAAGAAGGGTTATCATCCTCTCGCTGTACATGATACATAGTATTCAAAATCACAGTAGTATCTAATGTTTTTGCAGGTATATTCAATAATGTCAAGATTTCTCTTCTAACTAAGGGAATCTTTCATATTTCCACCATAGGAACTGTTATATTCATCTTTCTGACCATGGCTGGGATGTCTATGTTCAACTGAATTTCTTCATATGTATGTGTTAGTTTTAGAAGAAAGTCATGGACTGGAGGTGGGAGAGGTTGGACGACTTTTCATGCTGATTGAGATGGATATTATTTTCTCGACTAAGATGGAGCTTGTTTATTTTATTGTGAATGAACTGGATTTTTTATAGGAATATTATTCCTTCTAACATAATTTTAGGATTTCCCTTTTCTTCAATTATTTCCTCCGATCCTCAGTCATCTGGTTAATCACTCAGAGTTGAAATTATCTGGCTCCCCTTTTGTGGACTTCATCAAGTTGTTATTGTGTTATGTCCACATACTCATCATCATTGTTGTCTTTAACAAAAAAAATGGTTTCAATGAAGTTCATATTGTCAGGTGAGTATTCCTCCCTCCCAGGACATTCCTCCTCCAGATGAGGTTCTTGAGAAGGAGAGCACCATTATGAGTCATGTTGACCATCCCAACGAGATTTAAAGTATCAAGAGCCTTTGCCTCTTATTGAGGCATTTCCTTCCATCCTGTACCATCCTTATATTTTATGATGAATAAAGAGCTTGGAGCAGAATGATACCTATCCAAGTTTGTCAATCGAGTCATAAAATGATTATGGGTCTGGATGAACCGAGTATTCATCTGATCAAGATTCTAAGCTATGAGGGCTATTTTATCTAGTGCACTATTTCTTGGTACCTTCATCTTTTCTTCTAGCTTAGCATGAGGATACTGAAAATGATCAATCTTGGAGGAGATATGATTATCCTCGATCTATACACTATGTTATTTGTCTTGTGCCAAAGTGGTGGGATTATTATCTCTTAGGATGAAGCCAAAATTCCCTTCAAAGGCATTCACATAGAGGATATCGACAATTGGTTCATAAGGGCACAAATCATTCAGGATTTGGCCATGTAGGTTATCAAATATGTCACTGAATTCACTCACCGTCTCGTTCTTCTTATTTTTAATTTGGTTGAATTGAGTCATTATCATTACACTATCCTTATTTATTTCCCATCTATTCATGAACAACTTAGATAAATCTTTGTAACGACCCTAATTGGATAAATGCTTAAAGATTACAAAGTAAAATTAATTAAGGAAAATAATTGTGGTTAACTAAGTAATAATTTAACTACAGATCACATTTAATGACCTGAGAAATAAATTTAAGAGATCAATGAAAAATGTTATAAAAATGGTTGCGTATGCAGAGAGGGAGCTATGAATCCTGAGAAGATAAATCATTGAAGGAGGGACGAAGGATGGAGGATGGGGGGTGGTTGGAGAAGTAACTGCATGAGTCGACAGAGGAGGAATAAGGGAGAAGGGAAGGTTTACGTGAGGGGCATTTGACATGGGATGGAGGATGGATTTTGGAGGACTATGAGAATTGCTGTGAGCACAGAGTTTCTGACTGTGGCTTTTGATCAATTGAGGCATCGAGTTGCTGGAGGTTTTGGGCACGGGGGCCAGTATATCCATAGATATCCTAGAGCTAGGTAGTTTTCCTAGTTGGCAGGGAGGACAATAGTTTTGGGCAGTTATTTTCTTGTTTGTGGCAGGATTGATCTATGTATCAGGTAGCAGAAAGGCAACAACAAGGCAAAGAGGCAACAAAAATTAGCATCAGAACCAGGTACTTTGTTAAGTTATGTATTTATTTCATTTTACCATGAAATCAGTAAATATTGATAAACCTAAGTTACTGAAGTTGCTGTTATAAAAATCAATATCATGTTATGAAGTTTTGTTTCAGTTTATGAAATAAATTGCTTAGGAAACTTAATGATGTTTAGAATTATTTGGTTGTTACATATGGTATCAGAGCATCTTAGTTCGAAATCTGGGCCTAAGGGCCAAAACCCCAAGTGTTAACTCCAGCCATGCTTAAACTACAAACAAAACACGTTCAGTTTGACCCAATATGACTGATATAGTATCTGAAAATATACAGAAGGTAGCACCCTTACATTACCCAAGCAAATAATCTCATATATTACAAGCAACAACTTTAGGCAATACCCTTTAACGAGATCATAAATGGATAATACAATCTTAGTCTGAATATTTAAAGGAACACCCTTTAAAATAAGTGGCAGCAAACCAGATAGTTTGAGGGATCACTTCCCACAAAATGGCCACCCTTAAAGCAGCCTGAATAAAGCTATTAAGCACAAAAACGGAGATGATAACTTAATTTTATTTGAGCAATACTTGTCAATGAAGTTTCGGGTAGAATAGACACCTGAAATCGATGAAAATTTCGAGGGAAGCTTCTATTGAAGGCTTGAAGTTGGAAAGATCCAATAACTACATGAACTATACTAAATAAAATGTGAAAGGACATTTGCAGGACCTTGAAAAGGCCTACTTCATCTCGAACTTAACTAAATGAGGAACTACCAATACGCAGCGGGAAAAAGGAAATTTAGAAGACTTGTATCATGCGGGAACAGTGTAAACTAGTTGCCTGTACTAGCCTTAGTGAAATTTTAAAATAATGAAGAATCTCAGGAACTATAGACCCATACAAATTTTAACCTTGCCAAGAAAGAAATTCTAACACTACGTAATGTTTTATGCAACTAATTGGTTATCCCGAAGGAGAGCTGTCTATTACGCGGGAGAACGGATCTGAGCCGTCCGATCTCGGGCGAAATCCCGTCAGCCGTTAGATCTCGAGAAGTTGCGCAAGGTTTAAGTCCTAGTGTGCAGAGGAGGAGCCATCGGGATATCAGATTCATCGAGGTTTTGTTAAGCCAGAGAATCGGGACCTTGTGGTTCTCGAAATCCCGAAGAACGGATCCCAGCCGTTGATCTCGGCAGGGACACACGTCAACATTCTAGGAGGTATCGGGGTTCTACCCATCAGGAATTTTAGGGGTGTAGAACCGTTGCGTCGAGGAATCACGATATGCAATTTCCCGATACAATCAAAGCCGTTCGTCTATGGGACAGGTGGAAACCATCGAGGACCATCGACGTTTGGCCCCATCGGAAAATAGGGAATCGGCGTATCGGGGATTTCGTGGACACGAAATCTCTACATTTCGAAATCGGGAAGTCTGAATCCCCAATGAGTGGGGCCAGCTGATCACACATCAGAGAGAGAGGATAGCGCCAGCGAGAGGGGCCAGCTGTCAGCCAACCGGAGTATCAGGAAATCGGGAATTCCGAAGACATAGGCACATTGGCATTGAAAACCCTGAAACAACGAGAAGCGATTAGGACCGTCCGTTCTTGGGACGGGTGGCAGTGATCGGAGCCATCGAGAAAAGTCCCGACAGGAGGTCGTCCATCGGGCCATCGCGGATCGGGGAATCGCTGATCTCGTGGACAAAGTATCGATGCATAATGAAATCGCTAAACACGATTTCCCGATGGGTCAAGGAACAATGGGGCCCACGGAAGGGTCAGCAGTGGACATGTGGTAGATTGCATCGTGAATCGAGATATCGCGAGTTTCATGGACAAGGTGTCCATACACTACGAAATCGTGAACCCCAAAAGCCCGACGTAATTAACCTAACTCTTAACCCTTAATTGAAGGCATTAATTCATGAATGTTTAAAAATAGGACTTAATCACATCATGAAATCGGAGAATCGGGGTTTTCGAGGACATAGAACGCTCACATGTTGGAGTCGAGATCCGCAATATCCCGACGGGAGTTTTGAACCGTCCATCGGCGAGGACGCATGTCGAGAGATCCCGGAAAGTCGGAGTTCGGGATATCGGAGTTTCCAGAGTCGTGAAACTCTTGCACAATGGAATCGCGATCCGTGATTTCCCGACATGATCGGAGCCGTCCGATTTGAGGGAGGCGTGTCCAAGGATCTAAAAGAGTCGGGGTTCGGTATTTCCGGGTTTCTGCATACAAAGGAATTGTTGCATTGGAAGTCGCAATTTCACGATATCCGATAGAGTGACGAGGAAATGGTGACGTGGAGGAGAGATCTCACACGTGCATCGGGGATCGGCATTTCGGGATTCTCGGTGACGAGAAAATCACACCAGGAGAAGTCGCGAAATCCTGAATCCCGACATAGAGTATGACGATGGTCACATGGAAAAGGGTCGTATGGGCCCAGAACATAGCCAACAGGGGCTAAAGTCTGAAGAGGCACATCGGGATATCGGGAATCCCGTAGGCACGGGATTCATGCAAATCGATAGTGAGATATCCGAAATCCCGATAAGGGATAAGACTGCGGTCACAAGGCGAGGTCGTGTGGATCACGAGCATAGCTTAAGGGGCTAAGGCGCTAGGAGCATATCGGGGATCAAAGAATTGCGAGCCCTAAGGACTTGTGTGGTTTGACATTTGGAACCCCAAAACTCCGATGTAGGATAGGGCCGGGGTCACATGGAATGACGGTCATATGAGGAGGATGTCTATCCTGGAGGGCTAGCACATAAAGTGCCATATCGGAGAATCGATAATCGGGAGTCTGTGAGGACAGAGGTTCGTGACAGGGAAAGTCACGAAACCCCAAATCCCGACAGGGAATAGGACTACGGTCACATAGGACAGGGTCACATGGACCAAAGCATAGCCAAGGGAGGGCTAAAGCTAGAAGGGAGCGCATCTGCATATCGGAGATTGAGAGTCCGTAAGAACAGGAAGCTCTCGGCATCGGGCATAAGGAAACCCCGAAACCCAAAATTTAAGTGAGGAATTTTACAGTTCGGAGCAAAGGGCCATGAGCAATACAGAAGACCATGTATATGCAACTAACTACATGCATATGCACAGACAAATAAATTTATAAAGATAAATGAAATAAATTGAAGGCAAAATACCAAAATCTGTACAGGGCTGGCATTACAAGCAAATCATTTTGTTTCAAAAGAGGAAATTACCATTCATTACCACAGCGTAAGGAAGGTTGGTGCAATTTCTTAATTTGAATAACCCCGTGTCCTTCATGGAGGTACTGGAACTGTGCACAACATACAGATGGAATTGTACCTCTTACCATAGCTGAGGGTGAGCTCCGCAATGTGTATAGACAGGGGGTTGATTCCCAATATTTCAAAGAGACTGGACTCCAGGTCCTGGATCTTGTCAGTGGCCATATCAACATACTCTGTTTCTGCAAAACGAACTGGAGCATATACAACAATAACTAGTGCTAGTAAAGTGCTAAGAACAACGGTGAGGATGTGAGCCATGGCAAGGGAGAATCAAAAAACCTCTGAACAAAGCAAAGGCAGACCTGTGGAGGAGAAAGAATGATGCGAGGAAAGTCCCAGTGGACGAAAAGGAGGAGGCTGAGGAAGGACGCGTAGGGATTCGAAAGGCTGATAGGTGTAGAATTTGGGGGTTAGATACGAGGGAGCTTGAGAAAGCCAGACGAGCACGTGGAACCCATGCGTGCCCGAACCCTTGGGTATACGTTCAATTATTTATATATATATATATATATATATATAATATAAAGTGTTAAAAATAATTTAAAAATAAATTAAATAAATTAGTATAAATGATTTATATATAAATAAGGTCAAATTAGTTTAAATTTAAAGTAAAGATAATTTGAGTTAAATTAGTGTAATAATAATTTTAAATTAATTATTTTATTAAGTGTAAGGTTAATCTACCTTAAAATTTGATGTTAACCAAGCTTAGACGCTTCATCCTAACCCAAACCTAGCTAATTCCCCTGATGGAGTAGTGTCTGTTTACAGACAAGTAAAGAAAACTTACGCCTAACCCTGTTTCTAAGTTTAAGTAGCACCAATTTGAATGTCCTGGAACTCACCTGATAACTTTGGGGTGATGCAGGTTAAGTCATACAAGATGGTCAGGAATCGAAGGGGTCGAGGCAGTGGAGCTTCGTCACGGGCACCACTGATGCCACCCACACCATCAACACCACCAACACCATCAACACCATCGACACCACCAGCACCACCAGCACCATCGCCCGAACTAGCCCTCATGCTGCGCTCGTTGGAAGCCATTAACGAGACTTTAAAGGGGCGCCAACCAACAGGGACTGAAGTGGAACTTCCACCGTCTAGGATGGGTAATCTAGAAGCATCAAGGAACTCAAGGGGAGAATTTCCACCTGAAGACATCACACGAGAGTTGCAGAAGATCAAACTTCTGGAGTTTTCCAGAGGTCGCGCCAGTGAACGCGTGAAAGCATGGTTGGAAGGCATGACAAGGTGTTTTGCCTTAAGGGACTATGTGTCCAATTCAAAGGCCAAGATCGCAATTTTCCAGTTAAGAGATAGCGCCTTGAACTGGTGGGGAAACTTGGAAAGACAACTACACCTTACCCCAGACACAGTATCTTGGGAACTTTTCGAGGAGAGGTTCCGAAGGAAATATCTGCCAGCATACTACGAGGAACAACAAGTAGGGGCATTTCATGCCCTAGTACAAGGAAACAAAACTGTAGAAGAATACGAGATCAGGTTTATGGAACTGGTCAAATATGTTTCGTATATGGACAATGACCAGCGACAAGCAGAGCGCTTCGTCTATGGATTGAACCCGAAGATAAGAGCTATGGTGCAGATGTGGAAACCATCTTCAGTAGCGAAGGTGGTAGAAAATGCGTGTTACGCGGAAGAACACATGAACTTAACAGGGGGTACAAGATCGACATTTCCGCATCGCCCTGGATTCGTAGGAAAGACCCCGAGGACATTTCCTAGGGGAGGGGGCTCAAGGCCACCACCATATGGTAACAGGGTCGTGCCAAGGACTGTAGCTGTAGGGATTTCAATGGCAGCTAGTGCAACATCTCGTTCATCGCCAACGGTGCAGACAGGTCCACGACCATCTCGGGGAACAGCTAGTAGGGGCAGGGGTTCTAGGGGAAGGAACTCATTTCAAAGACAGACACACAACAATGAACAGGTTCAATCTGGTGTTACCTGTTGGGGGTGCGGGGGACCCCATTACCAGTGTGACTGCCTGGAGTTACAATCAGGGTTCGTGTATAGGGAAAGAAAGGCACCGATGGGGAGAACAAGTAGCAGCCACCAGATTTATGCAGCGGTTAATAACCGCCAGGCTGAACATCAATCCACAGTAGTAGAATCCTCAGGTACGCTAAATCATATTAATGTTAAGATTTTGTTTGATTCTGGTGCGACAGATAGTTTTATTTCACCATCTGCAATAGAAAAGAGTGGGCTGGCAGCTTACGAGCACGATGACTTTAAACAAGTCGAGATGGCTTCGGGGAAAAAGCAAGCTGTAGGACCTAGTGTCGATAATTGTATAGTAGACCTAGGAGTGTGCACTACCAGGTTGAAGGTATACGTCACTGCTCTTGGGGCGTATGACCTAATCATTGGAATGGATTGGTTAGCAACTCATCGAGCTTTGGTAGATTGTTTCACAAAGAGGGTGCTTTGTATTGATGATGAAGGAAGACCAATAGATATCCAAGGTGTACAGAGAAAAGTGTCATTACACTTTATATTAACTATGAAGGTCAAGCGATGCTCGAGACAAGGGTGTCGACTTTATGTAGTGGAGGCAGTGAAAGAAAGGAAGGGACCCTCATTGGATCAGTACCCAGTTTTGTCATAATTTCAGGATGTTTTTCCGAACGAGTTACTAGGGTTACCTCCGGAGAGGGAGCTTGATTTTACTATTGAGCTAAAACCTGGTGCAGAACCAATATCCAAGACTCCGTATCGGATGATGGCACCAGAACTTTGTGAATTGTAAATGCAGTTGAAGGAGTTACTAGACTTAGGGCTAGTAAGGCCCAGTGTCTCACCTTGGGGTGCACCAGTAATTTTTGTAAAGAAGAGGGATGGATCCTTACGACTGTGTATAGACTACAAGGACTTGAACCATGCTACAGTCAAAAATAGGTACCCAATGCCGCGAATAGATGATCTCTTCGACCAGATGAAAGGAGCAGTGGTATTCTCAAAGATCGATTTGCGATCTGGGTATCATCAGTTAAGGATTAAGGAGGGTGATATCCCAAAAACTGCCTTTCGGACTCGGTTTGGACATTACGAGTTTGTTGTGGTACCTTTCGGATTGACTAATGCGCCAGTAATATTCATGAGCCTCATGAACGGCGTATTCTGGAAGTACTTAGATCGATTTGTACAAGTTTTTCTGGATGACATTCTCATCTATTCCAGGAATGAAAGAGAACACGAGGAACACTTGC
>JZKD02S2440328.1:271495-288030 GCA_000966675.3 Picea glauca
TATTTCCCTGCATTATTGTGATTATCATTTAGTGTCTCAGCAAAGAGTTTAAAAGAAGCATAATTGTTTAAGCATGGTAACAACTGATTCACCCCCCCCTCTCAGTTGTCCAACAGAAGGGTCCTTTGCGAAGAAGGATTATGGGGTGGTGGAGTCACTAGATGAGATTTAGCTCATCAAAAGAGGAAACATGAAAGGGAACTTCTCTCAAGTGGAGTCGCCAAGAAATCTAGGGGTAAAGGATTTGGGATCAAAGCTTGCCAAAGTGTCATTAGGGCACATAAGAGGATTCAAAATATTCCCTGACAATAGTGCCAAAATTTTATCGCACATATTGTAGGTTGGGAAATCATGACCCAATACACAATTGTGGGACAAATACAGGAGTAACTAACCACTATCACCTTATATAGATACTCCCCTTTGTAATGTTCCCAAGAATTTTTTCGCTTGGAACACTAACTAACCCCTGATTTACTTGTTTGTTGTTTGTTGTTTGTGTTTGCAGGTTGGCCTCTCAAGTTTCGGCCTTAGGGTTATATTTTGTTGTTAAACACAGATATGAAGATATACTCAACAAAAATACAAGATCTAACTAGTACACAAGATATGGAACCCAAAAGCATAGATCTGGCCTTTATTATTATGAAAAGAAAGAACCTGATACAAAGTGGATGCATATCTGGAATAACATCAGGTGGTTCCAAGATATAATATATGAGTTGCTACAAAATGATCCTGATAAGAAAAAACAAGCCTCCAAAGGATGGATATGTAATGAAGGTAAATACAAGAAGAACCAAGGTCATGTCCAAACCCCCCCTGGTTGATGCTACACCCTGCTGAAGATGATGAGAAGACCAAGATTTCAGCCCAACTGAAGGAGATCTCCAAATAGTGCTAAAATCCACCAAAAGATAGATCGGGGAAATAAGAATCCCTCCCTGAAGTCTACAGACCAGATGCCAAGTTTTACCCTCGAAACTGTCAAAACCCTAATACAGGTTGTGCCCTCTTGAAGAATGTCAAGCTCAATATTTCGGCCATGATGGAGGAGGCCTCCAAACACCCTAGAAATATCTAGAGAGGTAGATCAGGCCACCTAAGTTGTTGGGAGAAGTCTCTGGGTTAGATATAAGTTATAACCCTCTCAAACTGGACAAATCTTAATCACAGTTGTGCCCTCTTTCTCTAAAAAACGTCTCAATGCTCTAGATAATAATCTAGCAGGAGTAACCCTCCCAAAATGCTCCAAATATGATGAAAAAGGCCCTGCAAGTAATACCCAGTTGCTAGAATGTCAATAGACCCTGTCACAAAGCTAGATCGAACTCCTCTCCAAGAAATGGTGTGCCCCTGCTGGAAAACCCTCAATGGTACGACCTGCTTCCCTCCTGAATTGATGTTGGTGCCTGTGAAGACTATAGAATGGTGTGGGTGGATTATTTCATCCCCGAGACCAATATTGGTACAAGGTGAGTGGAATCTTTCACCACTAAGTTGTTCTCTAAGGTTTGTATTCCCAGAACCCTCAAAACTGTGTGCTCAAGAGCTCAGTATCCAAATGCAATAAAATCCAAGATGAATGAGCGGTGTGCCCTAGGCTTTCCTTTATACCTCTTTTATGTTTCTTCGTTGAGTTAAGTTAACCCCTAGGTTCAAATCCTAACTCAACCTCAAGCGCTCTATTCCTTCATTGAGTTAATTTCTACCCTTTTTACCTTTTTTCGAGTCAACTTCAAAATATAACATTGAGTTAGCTGACCTTTCCCCATGCTGCATGAGACTATGGCCTAGTGGGGATGACTAGACCACCAAGTCTTCCCAAACCTCTTCATCAAGAGATGGGGGAAATTACAGTCTCCCCTACTATAAATTGATTGCCCATAAGAAATTATGAACCTGTTTCCTGTATCACATGTTCAATCTCCCACGTGGCATCATCAATGGTAAAATCCTTCCATTTGATTAAGTATTATCTAATGCTTCATCTCCGAATTTTCTTCTCCTGAACCTCCAATATTTCCTTTGACACCAGTACCAACTGCCCCCCTTCATCTAGAGGTGGCATCACCTCAAGTGGGGTGGTGTGTTGGCCAATGTTCCTCTTCAGGCATAACACGTGGAAAGCATTGTGTATCCTGCTACCCTATGGGAGCTCCAACTCATAAGCCATGACCCCTACCTTTTTGATGATCCTGTAGGGCCCAAAGAATTGGGGTTGGATATTTTCTGCTCCACTCCTTTTTATCGAATCATGTTTGCACGGTTGGATCCTTAGGTAGACCAAGTCACCAGCCTCAAAAGTACACTCTACCCGATGTTTATCCGCTTGGACCTTATGCTGATTCTGTGCCCCCTGCAGATGATCCTTCAACTCCCTGAGGATGTCCTGACTCTACTGCACCCAATCCTGCACCATCGTGGCTCTTCTATCACCAAAAGAAATCTCTACAAAAGAGAGTGGGTCATAATTGTTCAATGCCCTAAATGGAGTCATGCCTATGGACATCTGATAGGTGGTGTTGTAACAATATTCCCCCAAGTGTATCCACCTAACCCATGCCTTCTGTTTCCCTACTACATAATTCCTGAGGTAGCCTTCTACCCATTTTTTGACTATTTCGGTTTGGTCGTCAGTCTGAGGGTGGTAAATAGTGCTCAGGGTCAAGGTTGTACCAACCATCCTGAATAAATCCTGCCAAAATGTGCTCATAAATCGGCTATCCCTGTCACTAACAATGGTTTTGGGTAGTCCATGTATTCTGAAGATCTCTCTGAAGAATAATTCAGCCACCTGTGTTGCACTAAAGTCAATAGCAATGGATAAGAAGTGTGTGAATTTAGTCAACCTTTCCACCACTACAAAGATACAATCCTTACCCTATGCCCTTGTCAACCCCATGATGAAGTCCATGGATATGCTCTCCCATTTTTTCTCTGAGATGGGTAGAGGTTGTAGCAGTCCTGTTGGATGAGTGTGCTCATCCTTGTTTTCCTGGAAAGTAGTACACTCCTTTATGTGATTCATCACATCCTCTTTGAGGCCCTTCCATGAGAACCTTTCCCTTACTTTCCTGTATGTTTTTCCAATCCCTTGGTGCCCTGCCACCGGTGATTCATGACATGCCTGTAGTATCTTGGCCTTGAAGGTTGATTTAGGAACCAAGAATATTCAACGCTTGTAATAGATGATGTCATATATGAATATGAAGTTATCATCCTGTATTTTTCCATCCATCACCTGACAAGTGAACTGATTTTTGGAATATTCCACCAAGAGGTGAACCTTCTAGTCAACTGATATATCTGTCATGGCATAAATTAATGGCCTCCTGGATAAGGCATCTTTTTGTTCTTCCCTTTGACAAATTCAATGTCAAATTCATAATCTTGTATCTTACTAACCCATTTATGTTGCCTCTCATTTAAGTCCTTATGTTCCAAGAAGTACTTAAGGATTTTGTGATCTGATTTCACCACGAATATTGCACCCACCAAGTATTTCTTGAAATTTGCCAAAGCGTGCATGATAGCCAACATCTCTTTGTCATAGATGGTGTAAATTATATCAGGGCCCCTCAATTTTCAGCTCTCATAGGCAAGATGGTGCCTATTTTTCATCAGTACGGCCCTAATGCCTTCTTCGGAGGCATCACACTCCAATGTGAAGGGTTGGTCGAAATATGGTAAATCTAATACTGGGAATTTGCTCATTACTTTCTTCATCCTGTCAAATGTAGTTTGGGCCTCCTCCCTCCATCTGAAGGCTCCCTTCTTAGTTAGATCGGTCAAAGGTGCACACAGTTGGGAGAACCCTATGACAAATCTCCTGTAATAGTTGCAAATACCCAGAAATCCCCTCAAATTTGTAAAGGTTTTAGGTGTGGGCCACTCCACTATGGATTGAATCTTTTCCTGATGTACCTGTACTCCTTTAACTCCAATAATGTGCCCCAAGTAGAGGACCTCTGTCATCCCAAACTCACATTTGGACTCCTTGGCATACAAGGATTGACCCTCCATGATAATTAAGACTGTTCCACGTGCTGAAGGTGTTCCTCCCATGTATTTGTATAGATTAGCAAGTCATCAAAGCATACAAGAATATGATTCCTCAACTGTTTGTTGAAGACATGGTTCATACATGACTGAAATGTGGTTGGTGCATTGGTTAATCCAAATGGAATCACTAAGAATTCATAGTGACCGTAGTGACACCTGAAGGCAGTCTTAGGGATGTCCTCCTCCCTCATTTTGATTTGATGATAACCAGAATGTAAGTCAATCTTTGTGAAATAAACAACCCCATGGATTTCGTCCAATAGTTCATCAATCCTCAGAATGGGATACCCATTTTTGATAGTCTTCTTGTTTAGGGCCCTGAATTCAATGCACATGCACATGGTTCCATCCTTCTTCTTGACCAGTACCACTGAAGAAGAAAAAGGACTAGAACTTGGTCTAATGTGACCCATATCCAAGAGCTCTTTGATGGCCTTCTCTATTTATTCCTTGTACTTCTTTGGGTGTCTGTAAGGCGTGGTGATGACTGGATTTTCCCCTTCCTCCAACTCAATGATATGTTCAAATCCCTTGTCCAGTGGCACACCTGGTAGGATAGGTCCAAACACCTTATTGTGTTCGTCAATGATCCCCTAGATCTCTGGTGCGTAGTGAACCTTCCCCTTTTTGTCCACATGTGCCAAAATCTTGCACTCAACAAGATACATAATCTCCTCTCTTCTGAAAATGGCCTCCATCCTCTTCGTTGTGACTACCTTGGTTGTGTTTCTTGTCATGTCTCTGAGGACTACCTTTATTCCACTCTCTTCTGCGAAAGACATCTCCATGGTCTTGTAGTTGGCATTGATAGTCCCCAACATACTGAGCCACTATACCACAAGGATTATGTTTGTTTATAGGAGATCCATCACATAAACGTCCTACACTAAATCATACCTACCCAGTGTAAGATTCATCCCTAGAATGTACCTATTACATGGCATGGTGCTTCCTCCTACTACCTCCACCTTGAATTCTTCAAACTCAACTGTGGGTATATGCCTCCTCTGTAGCAATGCTAAGTCAATGAAGTTGTGAGAAGATCCCCCATCAATGAGCACTAACACCTTCTGCCCCTGCAAGACTCCTCTCATCCTAAAGGTGTTGTACTTGGGTACCCCACTGATAGATGCCAATGTAGCTCTCTCCTTTGTTGTACTGTCGTGACCTACAACCTCCTCCTCTGCAATTTTGGTGGTGTCTTCCTCCATGTTTTGTATGTGGCCGAAATCCTCATCCTCTTCATTGTCTGATGTCACCTCAATGTAATGAACTTGGCCACGACCCATACATTTGTGGGATGGGTTCCATGGATCTTTTCATGTGTAACATATTTTTTTTATTCTTATCTCCCTTCTAGTGTTCTCATCCATCCCGCCTCTTCCCCTGTCAAACCCCCTTGGGTCTCTCCCTCTTGGGTTCATTGGAGGTATTTGGTCTCTCCCTCCCATGTTTAGAGGTGGTTTAGGCACAAATTTTGGTTTTGAAGCTGGACCTAGATCTCTCGTCCTCCAGATAGCATCGTGCAAGTTGGTAGGCTTAAAATCCTTAACCCAACCCTTCAAGGGTTCCATCAAGCCCTTAGTGAAGAGAATCATAAGCCTAGATTGTGACACATCTTGTACCATGACTGCTAGCCTCTGTAACTCCTCAATATACACCTCTGGTGATCCTGTCTATTTGAGTTGTGTGAGTTCCCTAAAATGTAGCTCTGGGTCCCCCTGGTCAAACCTATCAATGAGCCTTTGAGTGAACTCTGTGTATGCTACTATTTCATTGTGGCTAAGTGTGGTCAATCCATGATACCACCAATCATGATATTTTCCATCCAAGTACATGATGGAAAACTTGATGGTCTCCATCTCCCTCATAGGGTTAAGCTGCAGGTAAGTGTCTAGTTTTTGTACCCACGCATGTGCAGTCATCTTGGTTGAACCATCAAAGTAGGGAATCTGCACCTTCCCAACACTGCGCTCAAACTCATAGCTACTCTTGTGGTACGACCTGTGCTTGTTTCTAAATTTTAATCCACAGAACTGATCTAGGGTGATGTTGGCCCTTGACCAAGTTTTGAAGAGTACTTGGTCATATTTGACCACTTTTGGGACTGCGCCAGCTTGCCAAGGAAGGAGCACAACGCAAAGCAGAAAATAAGGAAGCAAGACCTATTTTGGGATCCATTTTAGGGTTTTGGGTTGATGTAACGGGAAAGGGATGTCGGCCCATGGGTTTACCCACATTTAAGCCCATTTTGTAATCTATAAATAGGCAATATAGATAGTAAGATAGAGGAGATAGTAATGTAATACATCTACGTGGTGTATGAATGAAAGCTTAGTGCTAGTATTTGGATCTGTGTGATCGGATGTATCTTAGAGAGCTCTATGCATGAGATCAGAGAGCTAAGTGTAGATTGTTATAGTTGGATGTTGAGGAGCAAGGAAGAAGGATCTAGCGAGTTGCGCAGATCTTTTGTCCTGTGTGAAGTAGGGATCATTGAAGCTCTGTGTTGTAACTGCTTGACCAAGATAATATAAAGAAGACTTTGTGGACGTAGCCCCAGGGTGGGGGTGAACCACAATAACTTTGTGTATTGTGCTGATGTGTTTGTCTCTCTCTTGCTAAGTGATATGATATGTTTAGATAGATCTAATGATGCTTTGTGCTTATGAGATATGAATGCATGCTAGATATGATACATAAGATGCTAGGTGCTTAATTTATTGAGTATAACCTGTTTATCATTGCTAAGTGATAGATCTGAGTAATTACTATGGTGCTCTGTGCTTTTTGCGAAGTGTATTAATGAATGTATGCTAGAAAATAACTGATGCTAAGTGCGTTGTAAGAAACATAATCATAGATCGATGTCCTAGCTAAGGTTGCAGACACTTGAGTCCTGCAACCACCCCTGCCTCTACCTCGGGTGAGATTTCATCTGCTTCGCAGGTATTGCCAAAGGGTCGATAGTTAGGGTTTTGCTAGTGCGCCCTTGAGCGTTGAACCCTGGGTCTACCCCTATGCCAACAAATGGTTCTGTTGTCGGGACCAGAACTTTGATTGCTGGGAACTGAAGAAGAAGAAGATTTGTGTGAAATAAGCTCTGTGTGTAGATCTGTTTCCCTAGTGCAAAGTGTTTTGTTTGACCTGTGAAGATCTATGCCAAGAAAGAGGTCAGATATGAAGATAAAGAGGTTAGATCTGAAGAAAGAGAGGTCAGATATGAAGAAAAGAAGTCAAATCTATGAAGAAAGAGGTCATATCTACAAGAAAAAGGTAAGATCTGTGAACTCTATGCCCCGATAAAGGCAAGAATAGTTAAAAGTATTAGATCTGGAAGTTTTGTACTCTGTAGAAGTAAGATAAGTGAAATTTTTGTTTCTAAAGCATGGATCTAGGTATGTTTGATAGATTCTATCCTAGCTTCAAAACTAGGGCATTGTTAGATGAAAGAAAGTTTGATATGAATAGATCTGATAAGTATAGTGATAGATATGCTATACCTATGCATAGAAATAATGTCTGGACTAACAAGTGGATGCAGGATCCTAGAAATTTTTTTTTGCAGGCTAGCTACCATGATCCTGATGCATAGTATAGAAGAAGTTGGGGATCATTTATGAGAAAGAGAGGATTAACCCTCTGTTACAGTTGCAGAAGACCGAGACATCTTGCTAAGGAATGCCCTGGTAGGAGATTTAGTTGCCTCTGTTGTAAGGCTATGGACCATGAAGTATTGTATTGCCCTAGAATGATTTCTAGGCTTGAGAAGATGAATATGGAACAAGAAAACCCTAAGGGAGATCAAGAGACCAATATTATAGCAAAAACCTAGAAAGAATCAGAAAATATATTACTACAGATGAAAGATACCTTGAATGAACACCAACATGTTAGGTTATCAGAGATCTTCAAAGAAAAGGAGAAAATCGAAGAAAGAATAGGGGACTTTGACATTGACTGTACTCTTGATGAAGAAACACAAGTGAACATTATGCCAGAAAGAACTTGGGAAGCTATAGGAAAGCCTATCATGACCCCTTCCCTAGGAGGAATAAGTTTCTTCAGAGGAAAGCTAGTAAAACTATGTGGAAGGCTTGCCCAGATACCTATGACTGTCAATGGAACTTTGACAGAGGAAGACTTTGAGATCATTAAATTTGTTGAAGACAACGCCCTGTTTACCATGCTCATAGGGAAACCCTGGATTGACGGAGAACATGCCAAATGAAGGGAAGAAGCAAAAGTTTTGGAATAGAAGAAACAAGAATTAAAAGACTTAATGACCAGAAGGATCACGCACTTGATTGAAAAACAGAAGAGCGGATCGTAGATATTTAATATTAGTACCTTCGATGGCAAAGCTAAGAGAACACTTGAGGATCTGCAAAAGATTGAGTTACCTATTGTTGATACAGAAGAGGTATTATCAAGGAACCCTAGGAAAGATTTTCCACATCGCGAAGTAACTAAGACCACAAAAGATAAACATCAGAATGGTAAAAGAGTTACTGAGACGAAACTCACTAGGAAGAAGGCTAGGAAGTTAAGAAAGAAAAGGGATAATACTGTAAGGTTACAAGAGGTTCTAGAGGACACTTCGCAGCAAGAAGAGTTGCAGACTTAGAGCTTCACCAAGATATCAGAACAACGACATAGAGTACTTTTCCATGACGAAGCAATATATTCGTTGAAACAGATATACCCATTCGACCGCCGCTCCAAACAGATCAAAAAGTAGTTATGGGTTACCATTAGACCGTTGGACCTCACCTTAACGGATAGGTCAATGGTCATGGAAGTTTCATATCCATTGTAAGCAGTCCATTGCAGAGTTACTTACTTATTCCATCGCACCATGGCCAAAAGACACTTTTGCCAATTGAGAACTTAAGCTGACAGAACAACCGCATTGTGAAATAGTGATTAATCCATATTTACTCTCTACCTATTTACGGTATCGAAAGTCCATTGACAACCCGAGACAGTGATCCCGAGCTTACATGTCTGACGAGCTTAGCGCAGCAGAAGAATTGGTGAGAGAAGTACTTGCTAGATTAATGATAGAAAGAGTCATGTCGGAAAGAGGAATGTCCACCAGAGTCCAAGCCTCATCGTTGAGAGGAGTGGCAGGCTCCCCATCGACTGCTCAGGCTGGAACATCCTGAGCCGACGCAGAGGCGAGAACTAAGCATAGACACGACACAACCAACACAAGGATAGTGCCAACCATTCTACCTGCTTACATTCCCCCTTTAAGTGGTGAGATTAATAGGGACAGTGCCCCTCGAGACTTTGACTACACCCTAATCATTTCATATTTACCGAAATTAGTTCCCACCTACCACGCAGATCAAGACAAGGTTACATCGTTGAAGTGTTGTGACTTCAACTCGGGAGACCATAAATCCTACAACATGTTCGCACCATATAAGTACTTAACAAAGACTAAGGGCTGCAATCCGAATATCATCCCTCAACAATGGACGATGAACCTTACGCAGTCTACTCTACTCAACGTCATGAAAATACCGCACTTTGGCAGACATCAGGAGGTGACTGCTTGTGTGAAATTGCTGCTAGAAAGTTACCATGGAGGATACCTGTGGTTGAACTGTTGCATAACTATTGATCTGGCACTGATAAACAGGATTATCGGACTTAGCATGTAGGGCCCTGATCCCCATGAGTACTTCCCTGGGAAGACTGCGGACCACGTGCTTTCAGAGAAGATTAAAGAGGTGTATGGCAATGTTGAAAAAGGCGTGTGAGGTTACAAGGTAGCCTCTATCTAGAGTGGTGCAGTGCGCCTCGCATGTCAGCTGATAACAGGGAAGTTGGTCGATAAGAATAGACCTACGTAAGTATTAGGCTTCATAGTGGACCTCACCAGAAAATGCGCAGAAGGACTCCAGATGAATTGGGCAAAGTATTTGGTCAATTAGCTAGAGATTGACTATAGAGAAGCCCAAGACCAGGGGCATGAATTCCATTTCAGCTGGCTGCTGATATTAATTGCCTTTGTTGCATGGGAGCTACCAGAAGGCACAACTTTCCCAAACCTCACCCCATTGGAAATGTTAGCTACAAAGTTCAGTGCCTTGTGGTACTCGACGGACATGAGCAAGCAGTGGCAGTCAAATGCCATTTTTCACAGATACTATAACCAACTGAAAGTAGCTATAGGGGGTGCACCTCGCATAACCCCGAAAACTTTACAAAGGTTCCGACCTTTGATAAAGTTCAGCGCGGACAACCACTTTACCTACCTAACTCCACGCATTGTTGAACACCAGGAACAACTCCAGTCCTATTATAAGATGACTGAAGAAGACTTAGAATAAATCACCAAGGAATGGTCGGTGAAACTCCTTGTTCCAACAAATCCAGTAGACATTTCAGATATTGACAGCCCAGAAGTTGTGCAGAACACACCTGGACCCAGTAAGACGCAGAAGACAAAGAAACAAAGGAGACAAAGAAAATTGAAGAGGTTCAAGATGTGGATAACCACTCTATAAGGACAGATTCTGTCACACCAGATGAAGAAGGTAACGATGAAGACCTAGAAGAAGTTGAATAGCAACCAGAAGACAAAGTCGAAGTTCTAAAGAAATGAAAAGGGTCACCTTCAAAGTCTTCCGTTAAGAAGAAATCCAAAGTGACCATGACCAAGATGAAGACCACGCTCAATCTAGATGACTTGAACTTTCTCCTAGCAACATTGAATGAAGCCATAGAAGAAATTACAGAAAAGCAGGAGGCTGAGCAACAAATGATGTACGACAAAATCGAATTCGAGCTCCAAGGAGTACAACGAGCCCTCCAGTCTAACCGCGTAGTCTCCACTGTGCCTATGCCAGAAGGAACACTCGAAGCAGGAGACGAGTCAGTTCAACTTCACAAGATTGTCAACCTAGTCGAAGTACGCCTTCGGAAAGAAGAAAAAGTAACAACGTAGGCCACCCAGAACCTAAAGAACACACACGAGGAAATCATAGAGTAGAGCCAAGCTGCACATCAAGAGAAGGAGGACATCCAAGAGAAGTATGATAAAGAACGTGCAAAGATCCAGAAAGAAAAGGAGCAGTTGCTCGCGAAGAGATAGGGATCAAAGAAGCAGTCAACAGAGCATTTCGCTCTATGACTAGCTTAGAATAGAAGGCATAAGAACCCCTAGAATGCCAAGTAATGAAGCTCGCTGAAGTAATGAAGCTTGCTGAAGTCATTTAGCAACTGCAAAAAATAGTAGTATAACTAGAGGTCCAAGCTATACCGAGTAATCCACAAGAAGAACGTGACCAACTGGAAGTGAATGCCCGAAGTATAGTAGAAAGGATTAAGGCACTCACTGAAGAATGTAAGAAATTAAGTAGTAGAAGTGCACAAATACATGAGAATCTATGTGAGAACCCTGAATTGCATAAATTGGAGTCACAGCTCCAGGAGGCGAAGTACCAAGACGAGAAGTTACAGGTACAACTAAAGGCCCTACCGACCATAAAGAAAATGAAGATGTCCCACGAACAGTGCGTCGTACAGCAACAGATTCATATGATCCAGAGCAAGGTCATGGAAGTGACACAACAACTTCAACCTTTGCAGGATAGGGCATGTCAATTGTTCTTAGAAATTGAGAACCAAGGGATAGAGCTACAACAAGTTGTGATTACAATAGAGAAGCACTTAGAAGGACCAGTAAGTAACGCACTCATTCAGAAGTTTGTTGAGCAAGAAGCAGTAGCAAAGCAACAGGTCGAAGTAGATCGAGTGAAGCTCGAGGCCTTTGAGGCAGAGTTACCCAGAGAAGAGTGACTCAAGACGAGTCACAGGTGAGTGTTGGGGGCCTGTTGTCTCTTGACCAAGTTTTGAAGAGTACTTGGTCATATTTGACCACTTTTGGGACTACGACGACTTGCCAAGGAAGGAGCGCAACGTGAAGCAGAAAGTAAGGAAGCAAGACCTATTTTGGGATCCATTTTAGGGTTTTGGGTTGATGTAATGGGAAAGGGATGTCGGCCTGTGGGTTTACCCACGTTTAGGCCCATTTTGTAATCTATAAATAGATAATATAGATAGTAAGATAGAGGAGATAGTAATGTAATACATCTGCGTGGTGTATGAATGAAAGCTTAGTGCTAGTATTTGGATCTGTGTGATCGGATGTATCTTAGAGAGCTCTGTGCATGAGATCAAAGACCTAAGTGCAGATTGTTATAGTTGGATGTTGAGGAGCAAGGAAGAAGGATCTAGTGAGCTGCGCAAAAATTATGTTCTATGCGAAGTAGGGATCATTGAAGCTCTGTGCTGTAACTTCTCGACCAAGATAATATAAAGAAGACTTTGTGGATGTATCCCCAGGGTGGGGGTGAACCACGGTAATTCTGTGTGTTGTGCTGATGTGTTTGTCTCTCTCTTGCTAAGTGCTCTGATATGTTTAGATAGATCTAATGATTCTTTATGCTTATGAGATATGAATGCATGCTAGATATGATACATAAGATGCTAGGTGCTTAATCTATTGAGTATAACCTATTTATCATTACTAAGTGCTAGATTTGAGTAATTACTGCGGTGCTCTGTGCTTTTTGCAAACTGAATTAATGAATGTATGTTAGAAAATAACTGATGCTAAGTGCGTTGTAAGCAAGATAAGCACAGATCGGTGTCCCAGCTAAGGTTGCAGACACCCGAGTCCTTCAACCACCCCTGCCTCTACCTCGGGTGAGACTTCATCTACTTCGCAGGTGTTGCTGAAAGGGCCGATAGTTAGGGTTTTGTTGGTGTGATCTTGAGCATTGAACCTTGGGTCTGCCCATGTGCCAACAGGTGATCTGCCTCTGAACTAATAAATTCAATGAGTTGTACTCCCTAGAATATTTATCAAACAAATCATCAAACTCGTCTATGTGGTTGGGTTGTGTGGGTTCATCTGTGAATGAGGGTAAGTATGGTCTAGGAGTATCCCTGCTACCTGTCTATCCCTGTGGTGCTCCCTCTCCATGGATTCCCTCGGAATTATGATAGGGAATGTGTTCTTGTTGATACATGTTCCATCCATGAGATCCACTAATTTCCTTATTGGCATAAGATTTTGGACCTTTCCACTTGTGATTCATTTCCATCAACATCTCTGCTATCCTTGTTTGGTTTTCATCTACCTTCCTTAAGGTCTATGATATTTCGGCCTTCCCCCTATGGTTTTATTATAAGTGGTTGACCAATGTACTCTCTATCTTGTTTATGGATTTACAGAGTTCTCGTGCTATGACTGCCAAGTCCTGTGGCTCACTGTCCTCACCTGAACCCTCCATATCATCTTCTGCCTCACTTGTCTATTTCCTCCTTCTGCCCATATAAATTCCACTGAATTTTTGCATGCACTAATCCTCACAGGATGTGAGAATCAAAGCTTTGATAATACTGTAATGTTCCCCAACCATTTTTTTCACTTGGAACATTAACTAACCCTTGATTTACTTGTTTGTTGTTTGTGTTTGCAGGTTGGCCTCTCAAGTTTCGGCCTTAGGGTTATATTTAGTTCTTAAACATAGATCTGAATATATACTTAATGCAAATACAAGATCTAACCAGTACACAATATATGGAACCCAAAAGCATAGATCTAACCTTTATTATTATGAAAAGAAAGAAACTGATACAAAGTGGATGCAAATCTGGAATAACATCAGATGGATCCAAGAGATAATATATGAGCTACTACAAAATGCTCCTGATAAGACAAAACAAGCCTCCAAAGGCTGGATATGAAATGAAGGTAAATACAAGAAGAACCAGGGTCACGTCCAAACCCCTCGGGGATTATGGTACGTCCTGTTGAAGATGATGAGAAGACCAATATTTCATCCCAGCCGAAGGAGATCTCCAAATAGTGATAAAATCCACCAAAATATAGATTGGGGAAAGAAGAACCCTCCCTAAATTCTAAATTCTAGATGCCAAGTTTTACCCCTCCAAACTATTGAAACCCTAATCCAGGTTGCGCCCTCCTGAAGACTATCAAGCTCAATATTTCGACCCTGGTGGAGGAAGCCTCCAAACACCCTGAAAATATCTAGAAAGGTAGATCGGGCCACCCTAAGATGATGGGAGAAGTCTTAGGGTCAGATATGAGGTATAACCCTCTCGAACTGGACAAATCTTAATCACAATTGTGTTGGCATGTTTTACAGGCAGCGTATGCTTGTCATTGATGGAAAGTACAAAAACAATGATGGCTTGAGTACAACAACGATGATCAACAACACAGTGATAATCGGGGAAGAGCAGCAACCGTGATCGTTGGATCAATAATTCATAATTCCCGATGGCTGTCAGATCTCAATGTAGACAAGAAGAGCACGCTGAAGAGGAGGATATATCTCAGGCATTAAATCCAAGTGTGGGATCTAATCATCGTCAGATCAAGGAGAGCCTGCATGTTCTTTAAAGTGCAAGGAGTAGCGGGCTCACAAAATCCCGAAAGAAGGAGGACCGTCCATCATCAGGTAGGACACGTGGGGAAAGATTGTCAGTTCACTGATTGAAGAATCAAAGGAACGAGGTTCCCAAACCTCTCGAAATCGCGATATGCAAAATCACAACTTAATCTAAGCCGTCAGATCAAGGTTTGATCTAGACCGTTGATCCCAGTCCATTTCAGAGTTTCGCAGATCAAGAGTTGGAGATGTCAAAGAGTAATAACCACAAGAATCCCGAAATCGCGATATGCTGAATCACAACTTAATCTGAGCCGTCAGATCAAGGTTTGATCTGGACCGTTGATCCCAGTCCATTTCGGAGTTTTGCGGATCGAGAGTTGGAGATGTCAAAGAATAATAACCACAGGAATCCCGAAATCGCGATATGCAAAATCATGACTTAATCGCAGCCGTCAGATCAAGATGTGATCTGGACCGTTGATCCAACCTCATTTCAGAGTTTCATGGATCGAGACTTTGTAGTGACAAGAACACTGAACATCAAGAATGTTGAAATCGTGAAATGCGAAATCGCGAAATGATCTGATCCGTCAGATCAAGTGTTGATCGAGACAGTTGATCCCACGCCATTTTGGGGTTTCGGGGATCGCGACTTGGAGAGTCGAGATGCCTCATTTCCAGATTCATGAAATGTGAAATCGCGAAAGCACCTTATGCATAAGGCTGTGGTCACAACCCTTGGTCACATCAGCGAGAGATGGAGGAAAGAGCTAGAGAAACCAAGCCCCTTTTTGGGGATCGCGACTGGGAATGTCGAGACACATGGTCACACGAATGTCGAATTGTTGAATGCCAAAATTCCGAAGTGAATGAAAGATCCCATGGAATCAATCCAATGGTGCAGGTGAATTTGAAAAATATCGGAGGGCTACTGTAGCACAACACAGTGTAACTTCCAGAAACCACTGATGGTTTCTGCCAGAGGACTCGAAGACACTTCGGGATGATTGATAGAGGAGGTGAAGAGTATTTGGTAATCTTCAAGAGGGATGAAGATGTTCATGGAGGCGATTGACAACTGGATGAGCATTGAGGCCTATAACTGGAACAGACAAGGTGAGCTCGACTGTCACAGAGAAGACGAAGAGTCTCAAACTGCCAGAGAGGCTAAGGAATCTTAGTATAACATACCGTGATGTTGAACGAGTGGGATACAACCAGAGAAGCTAAAGAGTCACGATGATGATCAGACAGAGCACTCAAGTTGTGGAGGAATTTAGCGCGGAGTGAGGATGCAAAGGCATTGCGAATATTGCATGCACAAGGACAACAAAGACTATAAGAATGCCAAACAAAGAAGAGATAAGGGTTGTTGTCGTGGGGAAGGATTCAAGGGTGAGCAAGGAGGCAGAGCGCAGGTGCAGAAATGCACAGTAGAGGAAGGTTGCATTGAAGGGATATGGTGCAAAGAGTATAAAAGGTAGAAGAACAAAAAGTGTAAGGGGCGTGTAGAAGACACTGATGCAGACAGAATAGAATAGTGTAACCGAACAATGAAAAGGATGGTAAACCATTGAATAACTTTATATCACTGTAATAAGTTTTAGTAACAAGGAATTTATATACCAGGGTGGTTGGGAGGTGCTATGGAGGACTGGTGTCCTCAAAGGTTCAAGTGGGTGCTTGAACACAGGGAGTTGGTGCTTCCTTCTAGTTGGTGCTAGAGAAACCAGGGAGTTGGTGCTAGAGAAACCAGGAGTTGGTGCTTCCTTCTAGTTGGTGCTAGAGAAACCAGGGGATTGGTGCCTACTTCTAGTGAGTGCTAGAGAAAATAGAGAGTTGGTTCTCTCAGAAATTTGCAGCTTGCAAAACCAGAGGTTGTAGCCTCACAATGAGTTGGTGCTCATATGTATGATAATGTAAAGAATGTAGATAATACTTATCATATAAAGAAAAAGAGGTTTTTACCTTGTATGGGTTTCCTTGAGAATTATCTGTCTCTGTCTTTCTCATATATGTGACTGATGC
>JZKD02S2440328.1:318010-335207 GCA_000966675.3 Picea glauca
AGCATACCAATGTCCTGGGAAGGCCTTGGTATAAAGGAAAATATGATGATCTCTTTCGGGGAAAATATTGCTAGGAATTCGTTGAAGCAACTTCTCAAATCTAGTGTTAAACTCTATGACAGTTTCATTCTCATTCCTTCCTATCTCAGTAAGTTCCTACAACAACATATTAGGGGTTGGTCTAGCCTCAGTCTTGAATAAATTAAGATCAAGAAGATTTATTTAGGGAAACTTTATGGAACTTATGCAACTTTAGGCACCTTTGTGCAACATGCAACTTTATGCAACATTAATGAAACTTATGCAACTTTACGCAACTATATGCAACTTTACACAACTTTACACAACATGCAACTTTATGCAACAATGCAACTTACTCAACTTTACGCAAATTTATGAAACTTTACGAAACATTATGGAACATGCAACTTTATGCAACAATGCAACTTATGCAACTTTATAAAACATGCAAATTTATGCAACAATGTGAGTTATGCAACTATGCATCTAATATGCAACTTATGCAACTATGCAACTAGTATATGCGACTTATGCAACTATATGCAGCTATATGCGACTTATGAATGTGTGACCTATATCCTCCTAATTCAGCTTATGAATGCAACTATATCCTCCTAACGGCTCTAAGTTCCTTCTTAGAGGCCTTGAGAGCCAAATATGATGCATAAAACCTATGAATGGTGCCCATATGGTGTCCAAATAGCCATTATCATTATTTAAATCATACCAATGTCCCGGGAAGGCCTTGGTACCAAGGGAAATAAGATGATCTCTTTCGGGGAAAATATTGCTAGGAATTTGTTGAAGCAACTTCTCAAATCTAGTGTTAAACTCTCTGACAGTTTCATTCTCATTCCTTCCTATCTCAGTAAGTTGCTGCAACAAGATATTAGGGGTTGGTCCAGCCTCGGTCTTGAATAAATTAAGAAATACACCAAGATGATCCACTTTTCACACTCTTCAAGGTTGCACAAATCCACCCCAACAAATTTCACCATTGTAACACTCTACACAATCCTACATTCCACCCAACATGTGCCAACCAAAAACTTGTTCGATTTCTCCTCTTCTTAAGAGTCACTTTCCCAAGTCACTACAAGAATTTGGTTCACCCCATGGTGCTCCCTCCTATGACTTACAATTTTTCTCACTGAACTCTCCCTTGTTTATTTGATTCACTTTTCTATTGACCAACTCATGCTCCTTGATATCTTCTTCATGATCCTTGTGTTCCACTTCNTTCGACCACAAGAACTCACATATTCATGCTCAAACACCCCTTTATTTCTACAATCTAGTCAATCCCACAACTCTTCCTTTCTTCCATGACAAATTCCACACTCCGTTGACAACCTTTCAAGTCATCCAACTACATTATCAGTAGCCTTCAACTTTACTAATGCACCTTCCTCAAGGCACCCAAAGTCTTCACTTCCCACATCATGACATGAGATAATGTGTTGCAATCTAGTGTGAAGGTGAAGGAACTTGGTTGTTAGTTCCATATCTCCCATCTCTAATATGTCCTGAAACGATCAGTGGAGAGTCACCATACTTTTGTGTTATGTGACATCTTTTGATCCTTGTTGCATGAATTTAAACTTGTTCAAACAAACATCTACCAATCCATCCACTACCTTATTGAAATATCCCACCATATCTTCAACATCAACAAGCCTTCCTTCCATCGACACTAAAATTTATTCATTTACTTCATTAGGTCATCCAACCATCACCCCACATATTCCATGATCATCCCCACAAGGTTGTCTTCTTTAATTTTTCTCAACAATCAACTGTAAAGAAGACATCGATGTGCCTCCTTCCTCATGGTAGGAACCAAACACAAGCTCTAGACTAAGAACATGGATAAATGGTCCATGTTCAGAATAGGCATTTCCTTTTCCCTTCTCATGAACTCCTGCCCCAACACAACCTAAAATTTGTCCATGGGAAAAATGATGAAACTCGTAAATATGCTCCAATCTCCAAGTTTCAATGAGACGTCGTTGGTTACACCAACAATCCTCTCTATGATTGAGTTGACATCTTTGAAGGTTTTCTACATTGGCTTAGGTTGCAACCTAAGTATTTTCATAGTATCCTCCCTTATGAAGTGATGTTTGGAACAACTATCCACAATCACAACCATTGACTTCCTATTGAGTTTGGCCTGCACATAGACAAGTCTTGTCACATATTTTTCTTGGATTTTTGTGGATCCTCCCTCCTTGAAACTTTTCAAGACATGGNCATATCCCACCCAAGCACCATAGTCTATTAAATAGGATAAATGTGGTGGTTTGAGGCCTTGTTAATGTCCAATGAGCCAAATAAAATATGTTTAGGACCTTAGGCCATTTTTTTCCTCTCTAGTCATGGTACACACCTTGAGACCTATTCTTATTATGAAAACATAACAATGGTTCCAAATGAAACTATATTGCAACTTATGCAACTATATTGCAACTATATTCTCAAACACTGGTGAGTGGTCAAATGCAACTATATTGCATCTTATGCAACTATATGCAACTATATTGCAAATTATGCAACTATATGCAACTTATGCAAATATATTGCAACTATATGCAACTATATTGCAAATTATGCAACTATATGCAACTTATGCAACTATATTGCAACAATTTTGTATGCTACTATATGCAACTTAAGCAACTTTATGGAACTTATGCAACTTTACACAACTTTACGCAACTATGCAACTATATGAAACTATATGAAACTTATGAAACTATGCAACTATATGCAACTATATGACAGATAGGTGTGGCAATTTCAACTTTATGTAACTAAATGGAACTATATGCAACTGTTTTCGTACTATATTGCAACTTATGCAACTATATGCAACTATATTGCAACTTATGCAACTATATGCAACTTATGCAACTATATTGCAACTATATGCAACTATATTGCAACTATATGAAAATATGCAACTATATGCAACTATGCAACATGCAACTTAAGAAACTTTATGGAACTTATGCAACTTACACAACTTTATTGCAACTTATGGAACTATATTGCAACTTATGCAACTATATGAAACTTATGCAACTATATTGCAACTTATGAAAATATATGCAACTTATGCAACTTATGTAACTAAATGCAACTATATTGCAACTAAATGCAACTAGGTGTGGCAATTTCAACTTTAAGCAACTATATGGCAGATAGGTGTGGCAATTTCAACTTTATGCAACTAAATGCAACTGTGTTGGTACCAAAAATGGATATTGGCATGATAACTTATCTTCTTGTTTTAATGAGTGTAGGTACTACCAAATAGGTATCTGTCAGATCTATCTTCCTCGAGTGATGATCAAGATATAGTAAGAGAGGTTGAAAGTGAGACGTGNAAATATGTTTAGGACCTTAGGCCCTTTTTTTCCTCTCTAGTCATGGTACACACCTTGAGACCTATTCTTATTATGAAAACATACCAATGGTTCCAAATGAAACTATATTGCAACTTATGCAACTATATTGCACCTATATTCTCAAATACTGGTGAGTGGTCAAATGCAACTATATTGCATCTTATGCAACTATATGCAACTATATTGTAAATTATGCAACTATATGCAACTTATGCAACTATATTGCAACAATTTCGTATGCAACTATGAAACTATATGCAACTATGCAACATGCAACTTATGCAACTTAAGCAACTTTATGGAACTTATGCAACTTTACGCAACTTTATGCAACTTTACGCAACTTATGCAACTATATGCAACTATATGCAACTGTATGACGGATAGGTGTCGCAATTTCAACTTTATGCAACTAAATGAAACTATATGCAATTGTTTTCATACAATATTGCAACTTATGCAACTATATGCAACTATATTGCAACTATATTGCAACAATTTTGCATGCAACTATATGCAAATATGAAACTATATGCAACTATGCAACATGCAACTTATGCAACTTAAGCAACTTTATGGAACTTATGCAACTTACACAACTTTATTACAACTTATGGAACTATATTGAAACTTATGCAACTTACGCAACTTTATTGCAACTTATGGAACTATATTGCAACTTATGCAACTATATGCAACTTATGCAACTAAATGAAACTATATTGCAACTAAATGCAACTAGGTGTGGAAATTTCAACTTTATGCAACTATATGACGGATAAGTGTGGAAATTTCAACTTTATGCAACTAAATGCAACTTTATGCAACTATATGACGGATAGGTGTGTAAATTTCAACTTTATGCAACTAAATGCAACTATATGCAACTGTGTTCGTACCAAAAACATATATTGGCATGATAACTTATCTTCTTGTTTTAACGAGTGTAGGTACCACCAAATAGGTATATGTCAGATCTATCTTCCTCGAGTGATGATCAAGATATAGTAAGAGAGGTTGAAAGTGAGACGTGCTGTACTAGATCTACCAGTTCTAGATCAACTAGGTTGGAAAAGGTAAGGAAACGATTTCGTACCCGAATGCAATTTTTTGTTGCCAACGGAGGGTCGTGTAATTATGATGTTGAGATCATAGGTGACATTGAGTTTCACTTGAGGTATAAACATCTAGTGCAATGATGGGCACCTAAGGAGCTACCTGAAGTGGACACAGATTTCTTCATCGGTGGGAGGATGTATCGCATTGCTCCTTCGTCCTTACATGGATTGGGGTTACTTTCCATGGATGGCATAAAGGTTGGCTATGGAACTATAACTGAATTGATGGAGTATGTTGGACCATTATACCAATACAATCATTGGTTGATGTCGGTCCAATATACGCAAAGTATGCGGAAATATGGAGTTGCCGCAAATTTTATACAACTACTAGATAACAATCAAAATAAAGGGGCAACTATGTATATTGATGGAAGGCCAAAAGCTATTGGAAACATTGTGGGCTTTATAAATAGTACATGACCAGTGGCAACAACTAAGAAGCTGAATTGCATATTTGAGGCACACGAAGGAAATCATATATTTGTATGTGCAACAAAAACAATAGTTCCAGGTGAAGAGTTGTTGATCGATTACAACTTAAATCGAATAGCTAGAGAGGGTGACCGTGGAAAGGCACCCACTTTGCCTCAGCAGGTAAATGTTAAATACACTAAAAACTTATGACTACAACAACTAAATTTCATAAATTTCATTTTTTTTTTCTATTATTATTGCAATATTTCATTTTCTTAATGTTACACGTGAATTTCATAACTTTTATTGATTTATTTATTGTGTCAACATCTATCCAGGGTGATCGTGGTAGAAAATCACCCTCTACATCTCTCTAGGGTGACCGTGGAAAGAAATCCATTGTGCCTCAGCAGGTAAATGCTAAATACAGTAACAACTTATGACTACAACAACTAAATTTCTGAAATTTCATTATGTTTTATCTGATATTACTCCAATATTTCATTTTTTAAATGTTATAGGTGAATTTCATAACTTTTGTTGATTGATTTATTGTGTCAACTTCTGTCCAGGGTGACCGTGTCCAAGTTTCACTCGCTACATCTCTCCAGGGTGACCGTGGAAAGGCACTTGCAGTGCCTCACCAGGTAAATGTTAAATACATTAACAACTTATTACTACAACAACCAAATTTATGAAATTTCATTATTTTTTTCTGATATTACTCCAATATTTTCATTTTTTAAATGCTACGAGTGAATTTCATAACTTTTGTTGATTGATTTATTGTGTGAACTTATGTCCAGGGTGACTGTGTCCGAGTTTCACCCGCTACATCTCTCCAGGGTGACCATGGAATGGCACCTGCAGTGCCTCACCAGGTAAATGTTAAATATAGTAACAACTTATGACTACAACAACTAAATTTCTGAAATTTCATTATTTTTATTCTGATATTACTCCAATATTTTATTTTTTAAATGTTACAAGTGAATCTCATAACTTTTTTTGATTGATTTATTGTGGAAACTTCTGTTCGGGGTGACCATGTCTGAGTTTCAGCCGCTACATCTATCCAGGGTGACAATGGAAAGGCACCCGCAGTGCCTGACCAGGTAAATGTTAAATACAGTAACAACTTATGACTACAACAACTAAATTTATGAAATTTCATTATTTTTTTTCTGATATTACTGCAATATTTCTTTTTTTAATGTTAGAGGTGAATTTCATAACTTTTGTTGATTGATTTATTGTGTCAACATCTGTCTAGGATCCCACAAAGGATATTGATGAGGATGGAATATATTATTCGACAAACCCAATGACAACTGTAACGAATGCCTTGAAGAAGGCTAACATGGAATATCTAGGTTTGATTAGAAAAAGACCCCTGACATAGGAGGACGAGGAAAGAATTGTAGATCTACAAACTACAATAACTAATTTTGGGGTAAGTGGCATCTTTACATATTTTTATTAGCTATGACAATTTCATATCCATTTTTTTGTTTTATATTTTGTATATGATATAATAAAGAAAATTTTTCTATTTGTAGGAGTTTTTAAACCTTGTGCGTGGGGAACCTATCGATCCTGCAACTATTATAGGTAACAGTGAGGGTCCAATGAAAAAAAAGGGTCGACATAGAAAAGTGCAAGTGAGGCTTTTTGAGCCTCCTGAGGTTCCCCTAGAATCCATTGATGAGCGGGGCGATTTTGACTGGCATGACATGTCGGACCATGATGAGTCGGAGCCTGGGAATCCACATGATGACTCTAGAGAGGAACATAGTGTAAGTGAACAAAATACTATTCTGCATGGAGAAGAATGAATTAAAAGCACTGGATCACTAGATGTGACCTTTCTGGTGGATGATGCATGTGTTCTAATAAAGATTCAGAAGATTGCAGGTAATTGTACCATTAATTGATTCATGCTTTTCATGAAACTTAAATGGAAATTTGTTGAGATTATTAATTGATTAATGGATAACACTTTACTACAGGAAACAATGTTATCTATTGAAACTTACATGAAAAAGCATTGGAGTTGTTTGGCCCCACCATTCGCACATGGTGGAATGGCCAAGATAGAAAAAAGAAAGATGATTTAATATATCACATGGTAAACTTGTTCGGAAACACTTTCAACAAGAAAGTGGTTACAAAGTTGGCCAATGAGAATTGAAAATACACCAGGGCCCAGTATAGGGATAAATTGCAAATAGACCTCAAGCACGAGTGCCCTCCCATGGTTCCCGAGAAAGAGTGGAAGGCGCTAATAGAGGATGCAAAGGAGAACTTGTTTAAAAAACAAGGACGACAACCATGAGTTGGTCAAGCAAGGTACAACACATGTCATATTATCAGTGAAATATGAGCATTTATGTTTTTCTTTCCCATTTTAAGTAACAATTTCGATATCTGTTTTTTTCAAAAATTCCATATGTAGGCTACCAGACACATCCAAAGCAACAAAATCTAGAGTGGAAAAACACGGACAACATAAACTAGGCTAGGGTGGCTACGAAAAGCTCAAATCCCAAATAGTAATATTTAAATGATTAACCGTGGTTAATATCTATTTAACAGTAGTGAACAAATATATGTTTTTGTTATTGGTATTTTTAATGGTGTTATGCATTGCAGTTAAATATGTTCGACATTGTTGCCATGTAGGAGGACCTAAAGCTTGGCTACAAGCATGGTTTTAAAAGTGTTATTAAATATAGAAAAATCTTGGGCCAGACTCCTATCTCCCCAACCATGTAGGTAAATCAAATGAATAAGGAAACCGCAACAACATGCGTGTAAATTCTATTCATATTTTATTATATCACCCTTAACTAAGTATTTATGTTTGTTTTCAAGCAATAGTGCTACCGCAGTAGTGAATCAAGCGATATTCAGCAAACACAGCATCATACAAGGGTCCACATGTCCAGTGATAGTGTAGAGCAGAGTACCCATTCCGGTATGTATGCTTCAAAATTAGAAATATTTACTATGATTGTAGATATTTATTTCCTGACTTATACTTATATATTATCTTCTCAAAATTGAAGAGCATGTAGCTCAGGAGGGTGAAATGCGAGAGCAAACAAGTGGACTGGAAATTAACGCACCAATTGTCCCATCTACAGAGACAGGTACAGAGAAATAGTGTAATGTTAATCAAAACAATGAATTAGTTATTTCAATTATATTTAAACATATCGATATGATCATTTTTGTTGTTCCAGTTCACGNTTTTTTTAATTTTACAGGTGAATCTCATAACTTTTGTTGATTGATTTATTGTGGCAACTTCTATCCATGGTGACCGTGTCTGAGTTTCACACGCTAAATCTATCCAAGGTGTCCGTGGAAAGGCACTCGCAGTGCCTCACCAGGTAAATTTTAAATACAGTAACAACTTATGACTACAACAACTAAATTTCTGAAATTTCATTTTTTTTTTTCTGATATTACTGCAATATTTCATTTTTTTAATGTTAGAGGTGAATTTCATAACTTTTGTTGATTCATTTATTGTGTCAACATCTATCCAGGCTCCCACAGAGGATATTGATGAGGATGAAATATATTATTCGACAAACCCAATGACAACTATAACTAAGGCCTTGAAGAAGGCTAACATGGAATATCTAGGTTTGATTAGAAAAAGACCCCTGACATAGGAGGACAGGGAAAGAATTGTAGAGCTACAAACTACAATAAATAATTTTGGGGTAAGTGGCATCTTTACATATTTTTATTAGCTATGAAAATTTCATATCCATTTTTTAGTATTATATTTTGTATATGATCTCATAAAGAAAAGTTTTCTGTTTGTAGGATTTTTTAAACCCCGTGCATGGGGAACCTGTCTATCCTGCAACTGCTATAGGTAGCAGTGAGGGTCCAATGCAAAAGAAAGGTCAACATAACAAAGTGCAAGTGAGGATTTTTGAGCTTCTTGAGGTTTCCCTGGAATCCATTGATGAGTGGGGCGATTTTGACCGGCATGACATGCCGGACCATGATGAGCCAGAGCCTGGGACTCCACATGATGACTCCGGAGAGGAACATAGTGTAGGTGCACAGGATACTACTCTGCATGGAGAAGAACAAATTAAAAGCACCGGATCACTATATGTGACCTTTCTGGTGGATGACGCATGTGTTTCGATAAAGATTTAGAAGATTGCAGGTAACTATCCCATTAATTGATTCATGTTTTTCATGAAACTGAAATGAAAATTTGTTGAGATTATTAATTGATTAATGGATAACACGTTACTGTAGGAAACAATGTTTTCTATTGAAACTTACATGACAAAGCATTGGAGCTGTTTGGCCCCACCATTCTCACATGGTGGAATGGACAAGATAGCAAAAAGAAAGATGATTTAATAGATCACATGGTAAACTTGTTTGACAACACTTTCAACAAGAAATTGGTTACAAAGTTGGCCGACGAGAATTTAAAATACACCAGGGCCCAGTATAGGGATAAATTGTAAATAGACCACAAGCACAAGCGCCCTCCCATGGTTCCCGAGAAAGAGTGGAAGGTGCTAATAGAGGATGAAAAGGAGAACTTGTTTAAAAAACAAGGATGAAAACCATGCTCTAGTCAAGCAAGGTACAACACATGCCATATTATCAATGAAATATGATCATTTATGTTTTTCTTTCATGTTTTAAGTAACAATTCTGATATCTATTTTTTTTCAAAAATTCCATACGTAGGCTACCAAACACATCCAAAGAAACAAAGGATAGAGTTGAAAAACACGGCCAGCATAAACTAGGCCAGGGTGGCTACGAAAAAATCAAAGCCCAAATAGTAATATTTAAATGATTAACTATGGTTAATATTTATTTAACAATAGCGAACAAATATATGTTTTTGTTATTGGTATTTTTAATGGTGTTATGCACTGCAGTTAAATATGTTCGACATTTCTGCCATGGAGGAGGACCTTAAGCTTGGATACAAGCATGGTTTTAAAAGTGTTATTGAATATAGAAAAAGCTTGGGCCAGACTCCTATCTCCCCTGCCATGCAGGTAAATCAAATGAATAAGGAAACCGCAGTAGCATGCTTGTAAATTCTATTCATATTTTATTATATCACCCTTAACTAAGTATTTATGTTTGTTTTCAAGAAACAGTGCTACCTCAGTAGTGAGTCAAGCGGTATTCAACAAACACCGCATCATACAAGGGTCCACATGTCCAATGATACTGTAGAGCAGAGTACCCATTCCGGTATGTATGCTTCAGAATTATAAATATTTACTGTGATTGTAGATATTTATTTCTTGACTTATACTTATATATTATCTTCTCAAAATTGAAGAGCATGTAGCTCAGGAGGGTGAAATGTGAGAGCAACCAAGTGGACAGGAAATTAATGCACCAACTGTCCTAGCTACAGAGATAGGTAAAGAGAAATAGTGTAATGTTAATAAAAACAATGAATTAGTTATTTCAATTATATTTCAACATATAGATATGATCATTTTTGTTGTTCCAGTTCATGACCTTGAACAGATGCCAGTTAACCCTTCTCAGTGATGTACCAGAAGTATGGTACATGAGAGCACACAAACAATAGAAGGACTGGGCACACAAAATAAAATGTCCTTGGATGATGATGATATCCCAATTGCCACTTTTATTTATGTAGAAAAACATAAATCAAAGAAAAATTAGATGTATAAATTAATGACATGTTNTTTTTTTAATTTTACAGGTGAATCTCATAACTTTTGTTGATTGATTTATTGTGGCAACTTCTATCCATGGTGACCGTGTCTGAGTTTCACACGCTAAATCTATCCAAGGTGTCCGTGGAAAGGCACTCGCAGTGCCTCACCAGGTAAATTTTAAATACAGTAACAACTTATGACTACAACAACTAAATTTCTGAAATTTCATTTTTTTTTTTCTGATATTACTGCAATATTTCATTTTTTTAATGTTAGAGGTGAATTTCATAACTTTTGTTGATTCATTTATTGTGTCAACATCTATCCAGGCTCCCACAGAGGATATTGATGAGGATGAAATATATTATTCGACAAACCCAATGACAACTATAACTAAGGCCTTGAAGAAGGCTAACATGGAATATCTAGGTTTGATTAGAAAAAGACCCCTGACATAGGAGGACAGGGAAAGAATTGTAGAGCTACAAACTACAATAAATAATTTTGGGGTAAGTGGCATCTTTACATATTTTTATTAGCTATGAAAATTTCATATCCATTTTTTAGTATTATATTTTGTATATGATCTCATAAAGAAAAGTTTTCTGTTTGTAGGATTTTTTAAACCCCGTGCATGGGGAACCTGTCTATCCTGCAACTGCTATAGGTAGCAGTGAGGGTCCAATGCAAAAGAAAGGTCAACATAACAAAGTGCAAGTGAGGATTTTTGAGCTTCTTGAGGTTTCCCTGGAATCCATTGATGAGTGGGGCGATTTTGACCGGCATGACATGCCGGACCATGATGAGCCAGAGCCTGGGACTCCACATGATGACTCCGGAGAGGAACATAGTGTAGGTGCACAGGATACTACTCTGCATGGAGAAGAACAAATTAAAAGCACCGGATCACTATATGTGACCTTTCTGGTGGATGACGCATGTGTTTCGATAAAGATTTAGAAGATTGCAGGTAACTATCCCATTAATTGATTCATGTTTTTCATGAAACTGAAATGAAAATTTGTTGAGATTATTAATTGATTAATGGATAACACGTTACTGTAGGAAACAATGTTTTCTATTGAAACTTACATGACAAAGCATTGGAGCTGTTTGGCCCCACCATTCTCACATGGTGGAATGGACAAGATAGCAAAAAGAAAGATGATTTAATAGATCACATGGTAAACTTGTTTGACAACACTTTCAACAAGAAATTGGTTACAAAGTTGGCCGACGAGAATTTAAAATACACCAGGGCCCAGTATAGGGATAAATTGTAAATAGACCACAAGCACAAGCGCCCTCCCATGGTTCCCGAGAAAGAGTGGAAGGTGCTAATAGAGGATGAAAAAGAGAACTTGTTTAAAAAACAAGGATGACAACCATGCTCTAGTCAAGCAAGGTACAACACATGCCATATTATCAATGAAATATGAGCATTTATGTTTTTCTTTCATGTTTTAAGTAACAATTCCGATATCTATTTTTTTTCAAAAATTATATATGTAGGCTACCAAACACATCCAAAGCAACAAAGGATAGAGTTGAAAAACACGGCCAGCATAAACTAGGCCAGGGTGGCTACGAAAAAATCAAAGCCCAAATAGTAAGATTTAAATGATTAACTATGGTTAATATTTATTTAACAGTAGCGAACAAATATATGTTTTTGTTATTGGTATTTTTAATGGTGTTATGCACTGCAGTTAAATATGTTCGACATTGCTGCCATGGAGGAGGACTTGAAGCTTGGATACAAGCATTATTTTAAAAGTGTTATTGAATATAGAAAAAGCTTGGGCCAGACTCCTATCTCCCCTGCCATGCAGGTAAATCAAATGAATAAGGAAACCGTAGTAGCATGCTTGTAAATTCTATTCATATTTTATTATATCACCCTTAACTAAGTATTTATGTTTGTTTTCAAGAAACAATGCTACCTCAGTAGTGAGTCAAGCGGTATTCAACAAACACCGCATCATACAAGGGTCCACATGTCCAATGATACTGTAGAGCAGAGTACCCATTCCGGTATGTATGCTTCAGAATTATAAATATTTACTGTGATTGTAGATATTTATTTCTTGACTTATACTTATATATTATCTTCTCAAAATTGAAGAGCATGTAGCTCAAGAGGGTGAAATGCGAGAGCAACCAAGTGGACAGGAAATTAATGCACCAAATGTCCTAGCTACAGAGATAGGTAAAGAGAAATAGTGTAATGTTAATAAAAACAATGAATTAGTTATTTCAATTATATTTCAACATATAGATATGATCATTTTCGTTGTTCCAGTTCATGACCTTGAACAGATGCCAGCTAACCCTTCTCAGCGATGTACCAGAAGTATGGTACATGAGAGCACACAAACAATAGAAGGGCTGGGCACACAAAATAAAATGTCCTTGGATGATGATGATATCCCAATTGCCACTTTTATTTATGTAGAAAAACATAAATCAAAGAAAAATTAGATGTATAAATTAATGACATGTTNAAGAGTTGACTCCCATGATATCGTGTAATGCATTAGCTGGAATTAGCACTCCTCAAACCCTCAAGATCGAAGGATACATCAAAAATAAAAAGGTAATAGTCCTAATTGATTCTGGTAGTAGTCATAATTTCATTCACTATAAATTAGCCAAAGATCTCAATTGCTTTGTATATATAGTGCTAGAGTTTCAAGTAATGATTGCAGATGGAGGAACAATCAATTGCTCAGAAAAATGCAATAAGATCAATCTTACTATTAGCGCTAATTCTTGCAAGGGGGTGTTTCTCTCCAATTTCGGGCCCTTGGTGTAAATGCGTAGAAATGGCATTTAAAACCCATCAAATGCATTTTGTTCAAAGGTCATAGTCATGAGCACCAAGCACAACACACAGAAGAAGTCGATTTCGGGCTTAAAATCAAGCGAGTGGGCATTTTGTTTTCAACGGTGAGGATCCATAGATAGAGTAGATCAACGGTCATCGGGTAAGCTCGAGTCACAAAGTTTCACAAGGTTTAGTGCATGGGCTCATCTCTTCTGGCCAAAGTCACAAAATGATCATTCGCGATTTCGACTACATGGTGCCTGATTAGGCTCGGTCGACATTTTGGCTACTGGGACTTCAAAAGATAGGGGGTCTCTCCTCCACTGCATCGGGAATCGCCTAAACACAAAACACAAAATGTAAAAGTATCCTAGGAGACGTTTCAGCATTTCGGCTACCAGAACTTCAAAACATAGGGGGTCTCTCCTCCGTTGCAATGGGAATCACTGAAACCCAAAACCCAAAACGTGAAATGTAAAATCCCCCCAGGAGCCGTTTCGACATTCTGGCTACGGGGACTTTGAAAGACAAGGGGTCGCTCCTCCACTGCATCAGGAATGACCGAAACCCAAAATGCGAAATGTAAAAGCCCCCCAGGAGCCATTTCGACATTCTGGCTATCAGGACTTTGAAAGACAAGGGGTCACTCCTCCACTACATCGGGAATCACCAAAACCTGAAATGTGAAATGTAAAATCTCCCCATGAGCCATTTTGACATTCCGGCTACCGAGACTTTGAAATGCAAGGGGTTGCTCCTCCACTGCATCGGGAATCGCCGAAACCCGAAACGCGAAATGAAAAATCCCCCAAGGAGCCGTTTTGACATTCGGGCTACCGAGACTTTGAAATATAAGGGGTTTCTCAGCCTCCACTACATTAGGAATCGCCAAAACCCGAAACACGAAATGTAAAAGCCTCCTTGAAAACAATTGCATGGCCCTGTGGTTACATTGAGAGTGAAACTTGAAGAAATGAACACTGGCCTCCAAGATTTGGAAAACCGACACGTGGTCACTCTATATTCAGTCTCAGCCACCCTCCATGGAAGAAGCAGTTAATGAATATTGAGCAGGTGGTTGAGACCTCAGCTCAATCCATAAATGGAAGGCATGGGAAGGGTCAGAAGCAGTCAGTTTGTGGTACTCTGATGAATAGTTTTCCTACAGAAGCCATGTTGTCTGAAGCAGTGTCAGACAAGAAGCTGTGTGTACAGTCTGAAGGAAGATCATGTGCACGTAAAGCCTTAAATGAGGTATCTCAACTACCCTTCTGGGGCCAAGGAGGTGAATTGATCTGAGTATATATACTCAATTTTTGTATTTTTGTAAAAGATGGATGGTAGAGCAGAGCTCCCGACTATAATTTTTTAATGAAGCACTAGTTTTCTTGGCTATGTATCTGTATATGAAATTTCCTTGTTTAATGTAAGGCAACTCTCTTTTTCATCTCGTTTCGATGTCATACTGAAAGGGTTCATGATTGATTGGTTCACATGAATCATTGTGACTATGTTATGATAAAGGATTTATTATAACGTTGTTATGTTCTTTTAGTGTTTCTGCTTTTGAATATAAGAAGTTCTTGTGTTCAAATTTTTCTTCTACAGGCTGTTGGACAGCCGATGCCTACAACAACCCTTCACATTTCCTCACAAAAGTCTTCCTCCTACTCACACTTATTACAACTTATTGCCTAAAATTGAACCAAGACCTCATCTTCTTGTGCATGCCTGGCCTAGTTTCTGAGTTAGAATGATATTGTTCCGAGTTTACTTCCATTCATCACCCTCTAGCAACAAACAATGACATAAACTGATGGGCTTCAGGCTTATTCCNTCGGGCCCTTGGTGTAAATGCGTAGAAATGGCATTTAAAACCCATCAAATGCATTTTGTTCAAAGGTCATAGTCATGAGCACCAAGCACAACACACAGAAGAAGTCGATTTCGGGATTAAAATCAAGCGAGTGGGCATTTTATTTTCAACGGTGAGGATCCATAGATAGAGTAGATCGACGGTCATCAGGTAATCTTGAGTCACAAAGTTTCACAAGGTTTAGTGAATGGGCTCATCTCTTGTGGCCAAAGTCACAAAATGATCATTCGCAATTTCGACTACATGGCTCCTGATTAGGATCGGTCGACATTTTCGCTACTGGGACTTCAAAAGATAGGGGGTCTCTCCTCCACTGCATCGGGAATCGCCTAAACCCAAAACACAAAATGTAAAAGCGTCCTAGGAGACGTTTCAACATTTCAGCTACCAGAACTTCAAAACATAGGGGGTCTCTCCTCCGTTGTAATGGGAATCACTGAAACCCAAAACCCGAAACGTGAAATGTAAAATCCCCCCAGGAGCCGTTTCGACATTCTGGCTACCGGGACTTTGAAAGACAAGGGGTCGCTCCTCCACTGCATCAGGAATCACCAAAACCCAAAATGCGAAATGTAAAAGCCCCCCAGGAGCCGTTTCGACATTCTGGCTATCAGGACTTTGAAAGACAAGGGGTCACTCCTCCACTGCATCGGGAATCACCGAAACCTGAAATGTGAAATGTAAAATCCCTCCATGAGCCATTTTGACATTCCGGCTACCGAGACTTTGAAATGAAAGGGGTTGCTCCTCCACTGCATCGGGAATCGCCGAAACCTGAAACGCGAAATGAAAAATCCCCCAAGGAGCCGTTTTGACATTCGGGCTACCGAGACTTTGAAATATAAGGGGTTTCTCAGCCTCCACTACATTAGGAATTGCCAAAACCCGAAACACGAAATGTAAAAGCCTCCTTGAAAACAATTGCATGTCCCTGTGGTTACATTGAGAGTGAAACTTGAAGAAATGAAGGCTGGCCTCCAAGATTTGGAAAACCGACACGTGGTCACTCTATATTCAGTCTCAGCCACCCTCCATGGAAAAAGAAGTTAATGAATATTGAGCAGGTGGTTGAGACCTCAGCCCAATCCATAAATGGAAGGCATGGGAAGGGTCAGAAGCAGTCAGTTTGTGGTACTCTGATGAATAGTTTTCCTACAGAAGCCATGTTGTCTGAAGCAGTGTCAGACAAGAAGCTGTGTGTACAGTCTGAAGGAAGATCATGTGCACGTAAAGCCTTAAATGAGGTATCTCAACTACCCTTCTGGGGCCAAGGAGGTGAATTGATCTGAGTATATATACTCAATTTTTGTATTTTTGTAAAAGATGGATGGTAGAGCAGAGCTCCCGACTATAATTTTTTAATGAAGCACTAGTTTTCTTGGCTATGTATCTGTATATGAAATTTCCTTGTTTAATGTAAGGCAACTCTCTTTTTCATCTCGTTTCGATGTCATACTGAAAGGGTTCATGATTGATTGGTTCACATGAATCATTGTGACTATGTTATGATAAAGGATTTATTATAACGTTGTTATGTTCTTTTAGTGTTTCTGCTTTTGAATATAAGAAGTTCTTGTGTTCAAATTTTTCTTCTACAGGCTGTTGGACAGCCGATGCCTACAACAACCCTTCACATTTCCTCACAAAAGTCTTCCTCCTACTCACACTTATTACAACTTATTGCCTAAAATTGAACCAAGACCTCATCTTCTTGTGCATGCCTGGCCTAGTTTCTGAGTTAGAATGATATTGTTCCGAGTTTACTTCCATTCATCACCCTCTAGCAACAAACAATGACATAAACTGATGGGCTTCAGGCTTATTCC
>JZKD02S2440328.1:342659-355497 GCA_000966675.3 Picea glauca
CCCCTCGAAGAGGCTTATTATCTGAAATTATCTCTTTTCCAAGGCGTTGAGTACTTTTCCTGAAGTTTTTCTATGCTATATTGATGTTTGGTTCCTAACATTATTCTAGCGAAGGTACTGGAATTGGAGTGGTTTTTGTGTCGCCTTGTCGGGAAACCATATCCCTGTCATACAAGCTAGAATTTGAGGCTACCAATAATGTGGCAGAATATGAAGCTCTTGTTCAGGGTTTACGGGCTGCAAAAGAAATGGGAATTGAGGAGGAAACAGTGTTATGTGATGCTGAGTTGATAATCCAATAAGTTATAAATGCTTATCGAACTAAGCATCCTCGAATTAGGAGTTACAAAAATGAGATGTGGGACCTGATTGATAATTTCTTCTCAGCGTTCAACATTTCTTTTATTCCAAGAGAGGAAAATAGTTTGGTTGATTCCTTAGCTATCTCAACTAGTCTGTTCAGGATCCATTTGCTGCCTAAGATCAAATATGATGTTGAGATAAGATATAGGCCATCTGTCCCAGAGAGTATCAAGCATTGGAAGGTATTCGAAGACGATCTTGAAATCAAAAAAATTCTTCAGTCTGTCGATGAATTTTCTACACTGCACATTGATCAAGATCCTGATCTCGAAAGTCACCCTCACCCTAAGATATTTTTAAATAAAATTGCTAATCACCATATTATTCATTTTTCTAGCAATCACATTCCCAAGGGAATAGTCCCTTTAGAAATATTGTTCGATGGAAATGATGTGGCAATAAAGGGTAGGTTTTTAAATGGAGATGTTGATACAACGAAGTGCAACATTGACACACAGGAGGAGCCTAAGTTTGTCAAGTTGTCAAGTAGTTTGACCAAAGAGAAGAGGGCCGAATATACTGAGTTGTTAAGCTAATTTTATGATGTGTTTGCATGGACCTATGAAGATCTCAAGACATATGACACAACTGTCATTGAACACAAGATCCCACTGAAGGGAGAGGCTAATCCATTTAGGCAGAAGCTAAGAAAAATAAATCCCATGTTCTTTCTTGTCATGGAGAGAGAAGTGAAGAAGTTGTTAGATGCACAAATCATTGTCCCCTTGAGATATTTTGAGTGGGTGGCCAATTTGGTCCTGTTGAGGAAGAAAAGTGGAGAAATCATGCTCTGTGTTGATTTCAAGAACCTAAACAGGAGCTCAAAGAAAGACAATTATCCCTTGCCCAACATGGAACACATATTGCAGAGGGTAACTGGTGCATATAGGATATTCATGATTGATGGTTTTTCTGGCTATAATAAGATATCAATCATTCCTGAGGACAGAGAAAAAATAGCCTTCACCACTCCTTGGGGCACATTCATGTATGCCAAAATGCCTTTTGGATTAATGAATGTAGGAGAAACATTCCAGCGATCCATGGACATAGTCTTCATCGGGGAGAAAGATCAGTTTTTGGTGATCTATCTGGATGACATCACAGTCTTCTCCAGATCTGATAAGGAGCATCGCTGTCACTTGAGGAAAGTTTTCTTGAAATGCTGGAGGTTTGGCCTTTCCTTAAATCCAAAGAAATATTTGTTTTCTATGAAGGAGGGCAAGCTGTTAGGCCATATAGTATCATCAAAGGGAGTGAGAATTGATCCCAATAGGGTAGAGGCAATTCAAACCCTGTCACTTCCNCCCCTCGAAGAGGCTTATTATCTGAAATTATCTCTTTTCCAAGGCGTTGAGTACTTTTCCTGAAGTTTTTCTATGCTATATTGATGTTTGGTTCCTAACATTATTCTAGCGAAGGCACTGGCATTGGAGTGGTTTTTGTGTCGCCTTGTCGGGAAACCATATCCCTGTCATACAAGCTAGAATTTGAGGCTACCAATAATGTGGCAGAATATGAATCTCTTGTTCAGGGTTTACGGGCTGCAAAAGAAATGGGAATTGAGGGGGCAGCAGTGTTATGTGATGCTGAGTTGATAATCCAATAAGTTATAAATGCTTATCGAACTAAGCATCCTCGAATCAGAAGTTACAAAAATGAGATGTGGGACCTGATTGATAATTTCTTCTCAGCGTTCAACATTTCTTTTATTCCAAGAGAGGAAAATAGTTTGGTCGATTCCTTAGCTATCTCAACTAGTCTGTTCAGGATCCATTTGCTGCCTAAGATCAAATATGATGTTGAGATAAGATATAGGCCATCTGTCCCAGACAGTATCAAGCATTGGAAGGTATTCGAAGCCGATCTTGAAATCAAAAAAATTCTTCAGTCTGTCGATGAATTTTCTACACTACACATTGATCAAGATCCTGATCTCAAAAGTCACCCTCACCCTAAGATATTTTTAAATAAAATTGCTAATCACCATATTATTCATTTTTCTAGCAATCACATTCCCAAGGGAATAGTCCCTTTAGAAAGTCTGTTCGATGGAAATGATGTGGCAGTAAAGGGTAGGTTTTTAAATGGAGATGTTGATACAATGGAGTGCAACATTGACACACAGGAGTAGCCTAAGTTTGTCAAGTTGTCAAGTATTTTGACCAAAGAGCAGAGGGCCGAATATACTGAGTTGTTAAGATAATTTTATGATGTGTTTGCATGGACCTATGAAGAGCTCAAGACATATGACACAACTATCATTGAACACAATATCCCACTGAAGGGAGAGGCTAATCCATTTAGGCAGAAGCTAAGAAAAATAAATCCCATGTTCTTTCCTGTCATGGAGAGAGAAGTGAAGAAGTTGTTAGATGCACAAATCATTGTCCCCTTGAGATATTTTGAGTGGGTGGCCAATTTGGTCCTGTTGAGGAAGAAAAGTGGAGAAATCAGGCTCTGTGTTGATTTCAGGAACCTAAACAGGAGCTCAAAGAAAGACAATTATCCCTTGCCCAACATGGAACACATATTGCAGAGGGTAACTGGTGCATATAGGATATTCATGATTGATGGTTTTTCTGGCTATAATAAGATATCAATCATTCCTGAGGACAGAGAAAAAATAGCCTTCACCACTCCTTGGGGCACATTCATGTATGCCAAAATGCCTTTTGGATTAATGAATGTAGGAGAAACATTCCAGCGATCCATGGACATAGTCTTCATCGGGGAGAAAGATCAGTTTTTGGTGATCTATCTGGATGACATCACAGTCTTCTCCAGATCTGATAAGGAGCATCGCTGTCACTTGAGGAAAGTTTTCTTGAAATGCTGGAGGTTTGGCCTTTCCTTAAATCCAAAGAAATATTTGTTTTCTATGAAGGAGGGCAAGCTGTTAGGCCATATAGTATCATCAAAGGGAGTGAGAATTGATCCCAATAGGGTAGAGGCAATTCAAACCCTGTCACTTCCCAGATCTAGAAAGGAAGTTTAGGATTTTTTAGGGAAGATTAACTTTCTGAGGAGGTTCATATCAAATTTTTCTGAGTTGGTGAAACACATCACAACCATGCTCAGAAAGGGAAACAAAGTAAAATGGACTGCTGAACCCAGGGAATCTTTTGTCCAAATAAAAAGGGAATTGACTGAGGCACCTGTGGTGATCAGTCCTGATTATTCGAAGGATTTCCTAATTTTTTCTTTTTCTTCTTTTGATACAGTAGCAATGGTCTTATTGCAGAAAAATGAGGAAGGGAGAGAGAAACCCATTTCCTTCTTCAGTAAGGCATTAAGAGATGCATAAATTAGGTATGAGATCATGGAGAAGAAGTCCTATGCCTTGGTGAAATCTCTCAAATCTTTCAGAGTCTATGTCTTGTACTCAAGAGTGACTGCATACGTTCCTTCAGCCTCTGTGAAAGAAATCCTTATACAACCTGACATAGATGTGAGAATAGGTAAATGGATTGCCAAGATCCTTGAGTTTGACCTAGAGATAAAGCCCACCAAGTTGGTTAAAGGGCAGGGTTTAGCCAAGTTGTTGGCTGAATCCAATTGCAAGGCCTTGGGGGTTAGCTTCATCAACACTTGTTCAAGAAATCAACAAGCTAAGTCATCCAAAAAAATATATCGGGGTGGCTTATCACTAGAAAAATGCACCTAGTACAGAGACATTTTGTACTTTTTGTAAGAGTTGAAGCCTCCTGATGGAATGGGAAAAATCAAGGCAAGAGCTTTAAAGCTCAAGGTGGTCATATATTGACTTATTGACCAAGTCTTGCACTGGAGAGATCCTCTAGGGGTGTTTCTGAGGTTTCTGAACCCACAAGAAGCCCATAAAGTTATGTTCGATTTCCATAGTGGTCTTTGTGGAGGGCATCATTTCTGGAAGACCACAACCCACAAAATTATCAGGGCTGGGTACTACTGGCCCACCTTATTCACTGATGTTTGTAGAGAAGTCAGAGCTTGCATCAAATGCCAAAGGTTCTCAGAATAGCAACAACTCAAATCTATGCCGCTAAAGCCTGTAGTAGCTTCAACACCCTTTCAATAGTGGGGGTTGGACTTCATTGGAGAAATTCATCCTCCTTCAAGTGGTCAACATAGGTGGATCCTAACTGCAACAAAATATTTCACCAAGTGGATAGAAGCTGCCCCCACCAGGAGTGCTTCACAAAAGGTAATTATCAGCTTCTTGGAGGATATCATAGCCAGATTTGGCTATCCCAAGAGAATTGTCAATGATAATGCTGCTTCATTCAAGTCCGAGCCTCAGGTTAATTTCTGTGAGCAATTCAAGATCTCACTAATTCACTCCACTCCCTATTATCCTCAAGGAAATGGACTGGCAGATTCTTCTAATAATAGTCTAATCAAACTCATTAAAAGATTATTGGAAGACAATAAGAGGGCCTGGGATTCAAAGCTCAAATTTTCTCTATGGGTTGATCGAGTGACAACAAATAATTCCCTGGGCACCTCACCTTTTCAACTTGTTTATGGGATGGAGGTTGTGTTTCCCACTCAACTCTCTTTACCTGTAGCAAAATTCTTTCAAGATCATGAAGAAGAGCCAGACCATATGGTCAGAAGAATTCATCAAGTGGTGGAAGTGAAACAGGTCAGGGAGCAGGTAATGGACCTAGCTCATTGTCATCAATAGAAGATCAAGCAGGCCTTTGACAAGAAGGTCAGGAAGGAGGAATTCGAGCTGGGAGATTTGGTGCTTAAGTGGGATGCACACAAGTAGGATAGGGGTAAACACAACAATTTTGATGCCCTCTGGATCGGGCCCTTCAAAATCTCTGAAGTATTCTTAAATAACACATACAGGTTGTAGGATTTGGAGGGTGAAGAAGTTTTTAACGGNCAAAGAAATATTTGTTTTCTATGAAGGAGGGCAAGCTGTTAGGCCATATAGTATCATCAAAGGGAGTGAGAATTGATCCCAATAGGGTAGAGGCAATTCAAACCCTGTCACTTCCTAGATCTAGAAAGGAAGTTTAGGATTTTTTAGGGAAGATTAACTTTCCGAGGAGGTTCATATCAAATTTTGTTGAGTTGGTGAAACACATCACAACCATGCTCAGAAAGGGAAACAAAGTAAAATGGACTGTTGAACCCAGAGAATCTTTTGTCCAAATAAAAAGGGAATTGACTGAGGCACCTGTGGTGATCAGTTCTGATTATTCGAAGGATTTCCTAATTTTTTCTTTTTCTTCTTTTGATACAATAGCAATGGTCTTATTGCAGAAAAATGAGGAAGGGCGAGAGAAACCCATTTCCTTCTTCAGTAAGGCATTAAGAGATGCATAAATTAGGTATGAGATCATGGAGAAGAAGTCCTATGCCTTCGTGAAATCTCTCAAATATTTCAGAGTCTATGTCTTGTACTCAAGAGTGACTGCATATGTTCCTTCAGCCTCTGTGAAAGACATCCTTATACAACCTGACATAGATGTGAGAAGAGGTAAATGGATTGCCAAGATCCTTGAGTTTGACCTGGAGATAAATCCCACCAAGTTGGTTAAAGGGCAGGGTTTAGCCAAGATGTTGGCTGAATCCAATTGCAAGGCCTTGGGGGTTAGCTTCATCAACGCTTGTTCAAGAAATCAACAAGCTAAGTCATCCAAAAAAATATATCGGGGTGGCTTATCACTAGAAAAATGCACCTAGTACAGAGACATTTTGTACTTTTTGTAAGAGTTGAAGCCTCCTGATGGAATGGGAAAAATCAAGGCAAGAGCTTTAAAGCTCAAGGTGGTCATATATTGACTTATTGACCAAGTCTTGCACTGGAGAGATCCTCTAGGGGTGTTTCTGAGGTTTCTGAACCCACAAGAAGCCCATAAAGTTATGTTCGATTTCCATAGTGGTCTTTGTGGAGGGCATCATTTCTGGAAGACCACAACCCACAAAATTATCAGGGCTGGGTACTACTGGCCCACCTTATTCACTGATGTTTGTAGAGAAGTCAGAGCTTGCATCAAATGCCAAAGGTTCTCAGAATAGCAACAACTCAAATCTATGCCGCTAAAGCCTGTAGTAGCTTCAACACCCTTTCAATAGTGGGGGTTGGACTTCATTGGAGAAATTCATCCTCCTTCAAGTGGTCAACATAGGTGGATCCTAACTGCAACAAAATATTTCACCAAGTGGATAGAAGCTGCCCCCACCAGGAGTGCTTCACAAAAGGTAATTATCAGCTTCTTGGAGGATATCATAGCCAGATTTGGCTATCCCAAGAGAATTGTCAATGATAATGCTGCTTCATTCAAGTCCGAGCCTCAGGTTAATTTCTGTGAGCAATTCAAGATCTCACTAATTCACTCCACTCCCTATTATCCTCAAGGAAATGGACTGGCAGATTCTTCTAATAATAGTCTAATCAAACTCATTAAAAGATTATTGGAAGACAATAAGAGGGCCTGGGATTCAAAGCTCAAATTTTCTCTATGGGTTGATCGAGTGACAACAAATAATTCCCTGGGCACCTCACCTTTTCAACTTGTTTATGGGATGGAGGTTGTGTTTCCCACTCAACTCTCTTTACCTGTAGCAAAATTCTTTCAAGATCATGAAGAAGAGCCAGACCATATGGTCAGAAGAATTCATCAAGTGGTGGAAGTGAAACAGGTCAGGGAGCAGGTAATGGACCTAGCTCATTGTCATCAATAGAAGATCAAGCAGGCCTTTGACAAGAAGGTCAGGAAGGAGGAATTCGAGCTGGGAGATTTGGTGCTTAAGTGGGATGCACACAAGTAGGATAGGGGTAAACACAACAATTTTGATGCCCTCTGGATCGGGCCCTTCAAAATCTCTGAAGTATTCTTAAATAACACATACAGGTTGTAGGATTTGGAGGGTGAAGAAGTTTTTAACGGTCCAGTAAATGGGCATTTACTGAAGAAATGTTTTGTTTGAGCCTTAGACGGCTCCTCTGTTTTTGTAAATATTGTTTTTTTGTTTATTTTCGGCTTAATAAATGAATCCATAGCCCAATAGAAGGAAACTGGAACCGCAGAAGGAGTTCTTAGAGAATCGCAGGGATGACTCTATCCCCCATGGAGCCTAATGTTAGCGCCAATTCTTGCAAGGGGGTGTTTCTCTTCGATTTTGGGCCCTTGGTGTAAATGCATAGAAATGGGGTTTAAAACCCATCAAATTTGTTTTGTTCAAAGGCCGCAAGCATGAGCGCCAAGCACATCACATAGAAGAATTCCATTTCAGGCTTAAAATCAAGCGAGAGGGCATTTTTTTTTCAATGACAAGGATCCATAGATGAAGTAGATCGATGACCATCAGGTAAGCTTGAGTTGCGGAGTTGCACGAGGTTTAGCGCATGGGCTCATCTCTTGTGGCCAAATTCATGAAATGATTGTTCATAATTTCAACTACATGGCACCTGATTAGGTTTAATCGACATTTTGGCTACCGAGACTTCAAAAGATAGGGGGTGTCTCCTCCACTGCATTGGGAATCGACAAAACCCGAAACATGAAATGTTAAAGCCCCCCAGGAGCTGTTTCGACATTTCGACTAATAGAACTTCAAAATATAGGGGGTCTCTCCTTCATTGCATTGGGAATCGCCAAAACCCATAACGCAAAATGTAAAAGTCCCCTAGGAGCCATTTCGACATTCTGGCTACTAGGACTTTGAAAGACAAGGGGTCACTCCTCCACTGCATCGAGAATCGCCGAAACCAAAAAAAGAAATGTAAAATCCCCCCAAGAGCCGTTTTTGCATTCTGACTACCGGGACTTTGAAATACAAGGGGTCACTCCTCCATTGCATCGGGAATTGCTGAAACCTGAAACGCGAAATGTAAAAGCCCCCTAGGAGCTGTTTTGGCATTCCGGCTACCAATACTTTGCAAGACAAGGGGTCGCTCCTCCACTGCATTGGGAATCGCCGAAACGCAAAATGAAAAATCCCCCCAGGATTCGTTTCGGCATTCCGACTACCGAGAATTTGAAAGACAAAGGGTCCCTCCTCCACTGCACCGGGAATCTCTAAAATCCAAAACACAAAATGTAAGTCTCCTTGAAGACAGTTGCATGGACTTGTGGTTACATTGAGAGTGAAACCTGAAGAAATGAAGGCTGGCCTCCAAGATTTGGAAAATTGACACGTGGTCACTCTCTATGTATTCATTCTTGGCCACCCTCCATGGAAGAATCAATTAATGAATATTGAGCAGGTGGTTGAGACCTCAGATCAATCCATAAATGGAAGGCATGGGAAGGGTCAGAAGCAGTAAGTTCGTGGTACTTCGATGGATAGTTTTCCTGTAGAAGCCATGTCATCTGAAGCAGTGTCAAACAAGAAGCTGCGTGTATAGTCTGAAGGAAGATCATGTGCATGTAAATCCTTAAATGAGGTAGCTCAACTACCCTTCTGGGACCAAGGAGGTGAATTTCTCTGAGCATATATACTCAGTTTTTGTATTTTTGTAAAGGATGGATGGTAGAGTAGAGCTCTCAACTGTAATGTTTTAATGAAGCACTGATTTTCCTGGCTATGTATTTGTATATGAAATTTCCTTGTTTAATGTAAGACAACTCTCTTTTTCATCTCGTTTCGATCTCATACTGAAAGGGTTCATGATTGATTGATTCGCATGAATCGTCATGACTGTGTTATGATAAAGGATTTATTATAACGCTATTATGTTCTTTTAGTGTTTTTTCTTTTGAATATAAGAAGTTCTTGTGTTCAAAGTTTTCTTCTACAGGCTATTGGAACCTCTATGCCTACAACAACCCTTCACATTTCCTCAAAAAAGTCTTCCTCCTACTCACCCTTATTACAAATTACTACCTGAAATTGAACCAAGACCTCATTTGCTTGTGCATGCCTGGCCTAGTTTCTAAGTTAGAATGATATTGCTCTGAGTTTACTTCCATTTGTCACCCTCTATCAACAAATAGTGACATAAACTAATGGGCTTNCTTGTTCAAGAAATCAACAAGCTAAGTCATCCAAAAAAATATATCGGGGTGGCTTATCACTAGAAAAATGCACCTAGTACAGAGACATTTTGTACTTTTTGTAAGAGTTGAAGCCTCCTGATGGAATGGGAAAAATCAAGGCAAGAGCTTTAAAGCTCAAGGTGGTCATATATTGACTTATTGACCAAGTCTTGCACTGGAGAGATCCTCTAGGGGTGTTTCTGAGGTTTCTGAACCCACAAGAAGCCCATAAAGTTATGTTCGATTTCCATAGTGGTCTTTGTGGAGGGCATCATTTCTGGAAGACCACAACCCACAAAATTATCAGGGCTGGGTACTACTGGCCCACCTTATTCACTGATGTTTGTAGAGAAGTCAGAGCTTGCATCAAATGCCAAAGGTTCTCAGAATAGCAACAACTCAAATCTATGCCGCTAAAGCCTGTAGTAGCTTCAACACCCTTTCAATAGTGGGGGTTGGACTTCATTGGAGAAATTCATCCTCCTTCAAGTGGTCAACATAGGTGGATCCTAACTGCAACAAAATATTTCACCAAGTGGATAGAAGCTGCCCCCACCAGGAGTGCTTCACAAAAGGTAATTATCAGCTTCTTGGAGGATATCATAGCCAGATTTGGCTATCCCAAGAGAATTGTCAATGATAATGCTGCTTCATTCAAGTCCGAGCCTCAGGTTAATTTCTGTGAGCAATTCAAGATCTCACTAATTCACTCCACTCCCTATTATCCTCAAGGAAATGGACTGGCAGATTCTTCTAATAATAGTCTAATCAAACTCATTAAAAGATTATTGGAAGACAATAAGAGGGCCTGGGATTCAAAGCTCAAATTTTCTCTATGGGTTGATCGAGTGACAACAAATAATTCCCTGGGCACCTCACCTTTTCAACTTGTTTATGGGATGGAGGTTGTGTTTCCCACTCAACTCTCTTTACCTGTAGCAAAATTCTTTCAAGATCATGAAGAAGAGCCAGACCATATGGTCAGAAGAATTCATCAAGTGGTGGAAGTGAAACAGGTCAGGGAGCAGGTAATGGACCTAGCTCATTGTCATCAATAGAAGATCAAGCAGGCCTTTGACAAGAAGGTCAGGAAGGAGGAATTCGAGCTGGGAGATTTGGTGCTTAAGTGGGATGCACACAAGTAGGATAGGGGTAAACACAACAATTTTGATGCCCTCTGGATCGGGCCCTTCAAAATCTCTGAAGTATTCTTAAATAACACATACAGGTTGTAGGATTTGGAGGGTGAAGAAGTTTTTAACGGCCCAGTAAATGGGAATTTCCTGAAGAAATGTTTTGTTTGAGCCTTAGACGGCTCCTCTGTTTTTGTAAATATTGTTTTTTTGTTTATTTTCGGCTTAATAAATGACTCCATAGCCCAATAGAAGGAAACTGGAACCGCAGAAGGAGTTCTTAGAGAATCGTAGGGATGACTCTATCCCCCATGGAGCCTAATGTTAGCGCCAATTCTTGCAAGGGGGTGTTTCTCTTCGATTTTGGGCCCTTGGTGTAAATGCGTAGAACTCGGGTTTAAAACCCATCAAATTTGTTTTGTTCAAAGGCCGTAGGCATGAGCGCCAAGCACATCACATAGAAGAAGTCCATTTCAGGCTTAAAATCAAGCGAGAGGGCATTTTGTTTTCAATGAAAAGGATCCATAGATGAAGTAGATCGATGACCATCAGGTAAGTTTGAGTTACGGAGTTGCACGAGGTTTAGCGCATGGGCTCATCTCTTGTGGCCAAATTCACGAAATGATTGTTCACAATTTCAACTACATGGCGCCTGATCAGGTTCAATCGACATTTTGGCTACCAAGACTTCAAAAGATAGGGGGTGTCTCCTCCACTGCATTGGGAATCGACGAAACCCAAAACGTGAAATGTTAAAGCCCCCCAGGAGCTGTTTCGACATTTCAACTAATAGAACTTCAAAATATAGGGGGTCTCTCCTCCATTGCATTGGGAATCGCCAAAACCCATAACGTGAAATGTAAAATCCCCCTGGGAGACATTTCGACATTCTGGCTACTGGGACTTTGAAAGACAAGGGGTCACTCCTCCACTGCATCGAGAATCGCCGAAACCCAAAAAAGAAATGTAAAATCCCCCCAAGATCCGTTTTGGCATTCTGACTACCGGGACTTTGAAATACAAGGGGTCACTCCTCCATTGCATCGGGAATTGCTGAAACCTAAAACGCGAAATGTAAAAGCCCCCTAGGAGCTGTTTTGGCATTCCGGCTACCGAGACTTTTCAAGACAAGGGGTCGCTCCTCCACTGCATTGGGAATCGCCGAAATGCAAAATGAAAAAGCCCCCCAGGATTCGTTTCGACATTCTGACTACCGAGACTTTGAAAGACAAGGGGTCCCTCCTCCACTGCACCGGGAATCGCTAAAATCCAAAACACAAAATGTAAGTCTACTTGAAGACAGTTGCATGGCCTTGTGGTTACATTGAGAGTGAAACCTGAAGAAATGAAGGCTGGCCTCCAAGATTTGGAAAATCGACACGTGGTCACTCTCTATGTATTCAGTCTTGGCCACACTCCATGGAAGAAGAAATTAATGAATATTGAGCAGGTGGTTGAGACCTCATATCAATCCATAAATGGAAGGCATGGGAAGGGTCAGAAGCAGTAAGTTCGTGGTACTCCGATGGATAGTTTTCCTGTAGAAGCCATGTCATCTGAAGCAGTGTCAAACAAGAAGTTGCGTGTATAGTCTGAAGGAAGATCATGTGCATGTAAATCCTTAAATGAGGTAGCTCAACTACCCTTCTGGGGCCAAGGAGGTGAATTTCTCTGAGCATATATACTCAGTTTTTGTATTTTTGTAAAGGATGGATGGTAGAGTAGAGCTCTCAACTTTAATGTTTTAATGAAGCACTGATTTTCCTGGCTATGTATCTGTATATGAAATTTCCTTGTTTAATGTAAGACAACTCTCTTTTTCATCTCGTTTCGATCTCATACTGAAAGGGTTCATGATTGATTGATTCGCATGAATCGTCATGACTGTGTTATGATAAAGGATTTATTATAACGCTATTATGTTCTTTTAGTGTTTTTTCTTTTGAATATAAGAAGTTCTTGTGTTCAAAGTTTTCTTCTACAGGCTATTGGAACCTCTATGCCTACAACAACCCTTCACATTTCCTCAAAAAAGTCTTCCTCCTACTCACCCTTATTACAAATTACTACCTGAAATTGAACCAAGACCTCATTTGCTTGTGCATGCCTGGCCTAGTTTCTAAGTTAGAATGATATTGCTCTGAGTTTACTTCCATTTGTCACCCTCTATCAACAAATAGTGACATAAACTAATGGGCTTTAGGCTTACTCCTGTTGCAATCCAGGAGTGACTTCTGACGCCAACACTTACTATGGGGGAATATGTAATGAATATTCCAATGATTTCTATACCCATGGGTGGTGCAGATGTTGTACTAGGAATCTAATGGTTACAATCATTAGGAACAATGGATTTTAATT
>JZKD02S2440329.1:16252-27570 GCA_000966675.3 Picea glauca
GCAGTAGTCATTATATGACAACCAAGATTCAAAACCACAGATAAATGTTTGTCCTTCCTTGGGATGATATCTACCAAATCTACTTATTACAAATTTTGGAGAATCCCTAAAATACTTAGAGGGATCTTCAGTGCTAATGGAATTAATCACATGATGTAAAATAATGTGAATGCATTTGCTCCTTTTAACTAAGTTAATTAAACAGTCAATACAATAATTAACCGGACACTGAGGATAACCATAGACTATTCTCACCATCTTGCAGGTGACCATCTTCGATCCTTCTCTGGTAAGTAGATCAGCCAGACAATTATCTTTGTTAGGTTTGTATTCTATGGAGAAATCAAACCCATGCAACCATGCGCTCCAATGCATGACACATTGTTGCCTTGTTCCAGCAGCCTTTTATTCTGAAAAATACTCTACATATGCTTAAGATCAATATGAACTATGAAATGGACAGGTTTAAGAAGTAGCACGAACAATTTGATGTCGTTCTTGATTGCTAGGATTTCTTTATATGATGACAGATATTTTAATTCAAGTTCTTTGAAACAACTGAAAGAGTACATGCAAGCTTCTTCTCTATGAACATGTTTTTGTAGGACAGCTGCCCAAATGACATTTGAGGCATCTGTCTCAAAATGAATGGTAGGTCCAACTTAGGAAGAGAAAGAGCCGTGAGGTTCTGGATTTTTTGTTGAATAGTCTAGATGGCTTTAGTCGTTTCATAGGTCCATGGTCCTAGTTTGTAATTTAATCTCATATGAAGACAAAGTACGTATGTAGCCTTATTTTTATATAAGAATCTAATGTAGTTTAAAGTTTAAACGACCTAAGAACCTATGGAGTTGAGTTTTGTCTAGGATTCTATTTGGAAACTCTGCCAATGCCTGAAGGACACTAGTTTGGAGTTCTACTTTGCCTTCATAGATAACAAGACCAAGAAATTCAATCTTGGTTTTTCCTATCTCCATTTTCTTCTCAGATAATGCAAGGCTGTGTCTAAAAACAACAGTGAAGAACTCCTCTAGATGTTTTTTATGCTGGTTAGTATCATAACAACATATTAATATGTCAGCTATGTATGCTATTACAAAATATAAAGGACTGAAAACATCCTCCATCTTCTGAAATTCTGATGGAGCATTCCTCAAACCGAAAGGCAGAACAAGCCACTTGTATTGGCCATGAGGAACCACAAACCCTATTTTATACCTATCTATAGGTACTATTCCAATCTGCCAGAAACCACTCTTTAGATCAAACTTATTGAATATATGACAGTTGACTATTTTGGTAAAGAGTGTTTCTTTTGAGGGTAGTGGTTACCTGATAGGCATTGATACTGCATTCAGGGGCTTATAGTTGACCACCATCCTTATCGACATAAACATTGAGCAAACCCATGGACTTCTGCTATGCTCAATGAGTTTTCTCCGTAGGAGTTCTGCAATCTCCTGCTTGTAGTAGTCCATCTTAGTGGGAGACATTTGATTTGCAGAATCCTTTTGAGGAGTTCTTGAATAATTTTATCTATATGGTAGATCCAAAAATTATTGTTCTCTACTCCAGAAATCATTTAGAAGCTTTGCAGTACATTGCATCATTATTTTGTCAATAACTGCTTATAAAACAGACTGGCCATTGAGATTTTCATGCTTACAATTCTTCTTAATCTTCATCAACTGTTCAACTGATTGAGGGATCATTTATGGAGATGGATCCTATTGATCTGGCTTAACCTTTTCAGCATATTCAAATTTCACAGGAATCTGAATAGATTCATTCCCTACATGCAATGTAACAGTGTCTTGAGCTATAATAAAAGGTAACCAATGATTCACAAAGTCATTCCCATTGCCCTAACAAAACATCACAACCCAAAATAATATGTAAGTAGTGTACAGTGGTGAATTTCTCTACCATTAAGAATGATGGGAAGTCTCTCAGATCAATGTTTGATATATTATCATCTCATGGTTTATAGCCCTGAATCCAGTTTCATGTTGTTCCCAGGAATATTGAGGGATAACATTATACCTAGCAGATGAGATCATTGATCCCGTGTCTATTTGTGCATCTAGCTAATATAGCTTGTATCAAAAAAACTTTGAAGTGATAGTAATGACAAGCCTATATTTTAATCCAAGCATTCTTATGCATTAACAATGTCTTTCAACAGAGTCATTACTTATCTGTTCTCGAGGGAAAAGATCAAGAGCTTCATCTGGAACATGTGCCAAAGCAATGGCTTCTCTTTGCTTCTCTATCCTTTCTAGTCATTCTTCTTCGGAGTCAGATACCGTAGGAGATTTTTCTTGGTCCTCTAGTAATGTTCTTATTTCCTCTTGGTCCTGAGAAATACCCTATTTTAATTCAACCATAAGCATCATCTTTTGTTGCATAGTTTCCTACAACTGAAATATCTTTGCTGCCCTTTGTCTCCTATGCATCCTTGATTGAATAGTGTTGGGATGGTATTTTTGGTAATGAGTATAGAGTGTATACATTGGCTAAGAAAAACATGAATGAGGATTCTTCTTTCTATGTGTGGGAACCTTGGGGGCTTTGGAAACAGGTTTTGACAAAGTGGCTACATCAAACATGATGTTCCACAAGCACAGATTAGAAAGTTGAGTAGTGAGCTGGGAGATGGAAGAAGCATGAAACCTTTGATCTCGAAAATGATAGCGAGAGACATAATTTTTCAAGCCAGAGGGAATGAAGACTAGCTAACAAGGCTTCTTCTGGGGGTTCACTATGGAGCATTTTAAAAGATAAAAAATTAATGTCAGGAAATTCATTAGGAGAATGTGTGTCATTTTCAGAAAGAGAAGTTAAATAAGTACAAGATGAAGGAGAGTATACAATATATTCAGAATAATAAATCAAAGAAAAATTGAATTCAGGATCAAATTCTAAAGGAGAATGAGAAAGAAGATCCCATTCTGTTGGATCCAATGTTGCAGAAAAGACTGTTGCAACCTTCTAGCCAAATTTAGTCCTAGTTTTCTGGGGACACTTGGATGCCCAATGTCCTTTTTGTTTACAAATAAAACACCTACCTCCTTTCCTTTTGTTGGTTTGATGCCAGACATAGGATGTTCTTTTTCCTAGATACTCAACATAGGGCATCTATCTCTTGTATCTATACCTTAAAGGTTTATGTTTTTTGCATGAGTAACTGGCATACCACTGTTTGGAGGGACGACCAAAAGTAGGTTTGAGGGAACCTGTTGCAGTGTTTACTTATAAACATCTAATGATGCTTGAGTGCTTTAGCAGATTTCTTTTGAACACATTGCCTTTGAATTGTTCTAACAATAATATCATCCAATGATGCTAATGACTGACTGTCTACTTGCATCTTATGATAAAGCATGTATTCTTTGACAAGCTCAGGAATATGACCTGACATAGCAGCCAAATAATGGTGAAGATAGGCAATGTTATAGGAGTCAACCACCTTGTAGAGAAGCTTATCCATTTCACACTTAAATTTATCCAAAATGGCTAAATTATAAATTCTTTGAGACATAAATAAACTGGCATAATGTTCAGTGTCCATTGGGGCTTGGCCAAAGAAATCATGGCTTACAACTTCAACCAACGCAACAATAATATCATAATATTGAGTTACTTTAGTTGTTTTCTCCTGTGGTAATCCATACCAACAATTTTTTATCATACCTGCGAAACCCCATATTAATCGGAAAGTAAGCTCTTGCTAGGTGACTTTGTCTTTGAGAATAGATTTTTGTATGTTAGCACAACCTTCCCATGAGGCAATTACATCAGCAAGTTTCCGAGGTGTGAGGCAATCTATGTTACTGTTAGGGCCAGAGCTAGAAATATTTGTACCAGAATAGAAGTACCAAAAAATGTATTAGCCAATCCAAGAATGTTTTTACACTTTCACCTATGAGCTTTCTTAAGCTCAAACCAGATATGGAATGCCTGAGTCTTTGACTATCCATTCTGGTGGTTCATCTTCTTTGATGTCAACCTCTCTTCTAATTTTATGCTGTATTTCTTCTTCAGAAATATAATGAGGTTCTCTGTGATGTGTTACAATTTTGGTATCATATTGTATCATGCTAGCAGTATGATTATCTTTCCATTCTTTGAAATCTACTACAAATTTATGATACCTCTCTATTATCTTTTGATCTTTTGACAAAGTGACTTGGGCATAAACTAGATGAATTGCATTCCTTCTATCTAAACCTCTTAAAACTTTAGAGGTGATAGCAAGATGACTGGAGATACTTTCAAATTACTGGAGATACAACAACTTATATCTAAATACACTAGATAGATTCAATTTAACGTATGCAAAACAAAAAGATGATCTCTTCAGAGTTCTCAGTTAAACAACCATTAAGGGTTTGGCAGAGCCACATGCTTGCATGAATTTATAGTTCTAATATTATAAAGAATGTGAAATTGGGGAAGTTTTTGTAATAAAGCTTAAGTTAGTATGGCATATATGTAGACCTTACTAAAGAACAACTGTAAGGTATTGCATTGGAAGCTTTGAATGATATCATGGCATCAAAAAACTGAATATGATGGCATCTATAATTGAGATGATGAAATAGAGAAGCAAATTAACTCTCTAGCATCAATAGAGAATATGAAAAAAAATGCCAGTGTTTTCCTCTTTACAAGGCATTACAAGTGAACAAGTGAGGTTCATCTCAATTGATACACCACCAGGAAATATTATGTCTTCACAGAAAAGGGCCTATAAGAATATGAATATCACCAAAACAAATAACCATACATACCTTCAGATAGGAGACCAACGCCACAGCTAAATCTTCAATCAATATTAGAAATTTCTGCAATTAGTTATGGAAGAATGCAACATATCTGTTTAACTACTCGAGCCATGGATGAGACACTAAATTGATCAAGTTGTCTCATCAGAAGGAATTTTTTTATTGTATGTCATATGCAGGTTACAAAGTATTAAATTCTGTGGGTTTTTCACTTGAGGAACAGTGGGGACAAGTGTTTTCTCTACTTTAACTGATGTAATTTATAAGTAGTTGTCTGCATAGATGATATGAGGCTTTCCTCATCACAAGGAATTAGGTATAGTGTTTCCTTCTATATTTTCATTATAGAGTACACAAGAACAAACAAGTGATCATAACTAGACCCTTCTATCTAGATTCCATATTGAAAAATTGTTGCATCAAAAGTCCCCAGTAAATCTAATTTACATGATTAAGGAAGCAGTAGCAACCAATGCTTCAAACTTTTAATGNACTCTGCCAATGCCTGAAGGACACGAGTTTGGAGTTCTACTTTGCCTTCATAGATAACAAGACCAATAAATTCAATCTTGGTTTTCCCTATCTCCATTTTATTCTCAGATAATGCAAGACCGTGTCTAAAAACAACAATGAAGAACTCCTCTAGATGTTTTTTATGATGGTTAGTATCATAAGAACATACTAATATGTCAGTTATGTATGCTATTGCAAAATATAAAGGACTGAAAACATCCTACATCTTCTGAAATTCTGATGGAGCATTCCTCAAATCGAAAGGCAGAACAAGCCACTAGTATTGGCCATGAGGAACCACAAACCCTGTTTTATACCTATCTGTAGGTACTATTCCAATCTGCCAGAAACCACTCTTTAGATCAAACTTGTTGAATATATGATAGTTGACTATTTTGGTAAAGAGTTTCTTTTGAGGGTAGTGGTTACTTGATAGGCATTGATGCTACATTCAGGGGCTTATAGTTGACCGCCATCCTTGGTTTGCCACGTTTTTGTTCTGATTCCTTGTCGACATAAACATTGAGCAAGCCCATGGATTTCTGCTATGCTCAATGAGTTTTCTCCGTAGGAGTTATACAATATCTTGCTTGTAGTAGTCCATCTTAGTGGGAGACATTTGATTTACATAAGCCTTTTGAGGAGTTCTTGAATAATTTTCTCTATATGGTAGATCCAAAAAGTATTGTTCTCTACTCCAGAAAGCATTTGGAAGCTTTGTAGTACATTGCATCGTTATTTTGTCAATAACTGCTTATAAAACAGACTGACCATTAAGATTTTCATGCTTACATCTCTTCTTAATATTCATCAACTGTTCAACTGATTGAGGGATCATTTCTAAAGATGGATCCTATTGATCTAGCTTAACCTTTTCAACATATTCAAATTTCAGAGGAATCTGAATAGATTCATTCCCTACATGCAATGTAACAATGTCTTGAGCTATAATAAAAGGTAACCAATGATTCACAAAGTCATGCCCATTGCCCTAACAAAACATCACAACCCAAAATAATATGTAAGTAGTGTACAATGAATTTCTCTGCCATTAAGAATGATGGAAGTCTCTCAGCTCGATGTTTGATATATTATCAGCTCATGGTTTATAGCCTTGAATCCGGTTTCATGTTGTTCCCAAAAATATTGAGGGATAACATTATACCTAGCAGATGAGATCATTGATCCCATGTTTATTTGTGCATGTAGCTAATATAGCTTGTATCAAAAAAAAATTGAAGTGATAGTAATGACAAGCCTATCTTTTAATCCAAAAATTCTTATGCATTAACAATGTCTTTCAACATAGTCATTACGTATATGTTCTCGAGGGAAAAGCTCAAGAGCTTCATCTGGAACATGTGCCAAAGCAATGGCTTCTCTTTGCTTATCTGTCCTTTCTAGTCATTCTTCTTTTGAGTCAGATACTGTAGGAGATTTTTCTTGGTCCTCTAGTAATGTTCTTATTTCCTCTTGGTCCTGAGCAATACCCTATTTTAATTCAGCCATAAGCATCAACTTTTGTTGCATAGTTTCCTACAACTGAAATATCTTTGTTGCCCTTTGTCTCCTATGCATCCTTGCTTGAATAGTGTTGGGATGGTATTTCTAGTAATGAGTATAGAGTGTATACATTGGCTAAGGAAAACATGAATGAGGATTCTTCTTTCTATGTGTGGGAACCTTGGGGGCTTTGGAAACAGGTTTTGACAAAGTGGCTACATCAATCACCATGTTCCACAAACGCAGATTAGAAAGTTGAGCAGTGAGCCGAGAGATGGAAGAAGCATGAAACCTTTGATGTTGAAAATGATAGCGAGAGACATAATTTTTCAAGTCGGAGGGAATGCAGACTAGCTAACAGGGCTTCTTCTGGGGGTTTAGTATGGAGCATTTTAACAGATAAAAAATTAATGTCAGGATATTCATCAAGAGAATGTGTGTCATTTTCAGAAAGAGAAGTTAAATAAGTACAAGATGAAGGAGAGTATACAGTANAAAATAGCTTCTCCCAAAGTTGAATATTAGAAAATTTAGTCCTTGCCTAGGTTAAACTTGAAATCATTTAACTTGTTTTTAGTGGGTGAATTTTGAGCTCAGCTGATATGCTAGGAAAGTAAGGGAGTTATGAGACATCAATTACACTGTTCCTGGACAAAAGACAAGAAAAAAGAGCATCCAACATACAGACTCTGACAAGCTTTAACTGTAGCAAACTAAATGATCGACAACTGAGTTATTTCTATAAAAGTGTTTATAAATAAGGGAAAGCAATGGCTTTCTACTAGAAAACACATTTCCAATATAGAAGAACAAGGGTTAACTTACTTATAATGAGAAATTGAAACACCAATGAGAAGCCAAATGCCAGACAATACTAAGAACTACAACTTCATCTTTTGCACATATCAAATATAGAAGAATAAGGATGAAATAACTTATAATGAGAGGCTGAAATATTAATTTGTGATTTTATTTCCATTAATAGACCATAGAATTAAGGATGCAGAGATGGCATGTTCTTCTAATTGGAGTTTTCTCCAAACATTTATTACTATCCTTTACATTATATTGTTGTTGATATGTTTGAAGATAAACAGATATAATCTATATTTCAATTGCATGTTAGTTTCGCCATTGGAAAAGAAGAATTTCTTGCTTCAAGATGATGTGCAATGAATTTTGCATTCTCAAAGGGTACAGGGTCAACTTTACCTGTTTCTAGGTATATCTATAGATGATGCTTTTTGATTGAACATGACATTTATTCCATAACCAAAATAACTTTTCATATCATATGGACCTCTGTAATGGCAGCAAAGGAGAGAGGTGTTCACTAATATAGAAGCATCATAGTACTAGTTGATTGTTCTTGTTACAACATGGCAACCTTTGTAAAATATGTTGATCTTCTATCCCCTTCAAAAGAAAATAGAGAAACTATCAATGACAGTTAACTTGTTCTTCTTGTTATCCAAAGCCAATTTTTTAAGGATAAAATGATGGTTATGAATTGTTGCCAATATATAACTACAAACCACTGGATAAATAAAGTATAAAGTATTGACACCAACTATTACATATCCTTTTAAATTCAGAGCTAAATTTGTGCCCAACCTTTTTAGCATTCTTTATCCATACACAATGCTCCTTGATTCTTTATGAATACATGATCCTCTTAGGATCCATTTTGCTGACTATTTCTCACAGGGAAGATGAATCCCTAGATGGATTGTGCCTTGTTGTAACCTATGAAGCAATGCACAATAAATATCAATAAATACTCCAAATAACAAATGAAGGATAAAAATTATAATTATCTCTAAACTCGAAAAGGATTCTAAAATATTCTTTTGATGACAATTATAGTTTGTACAATCGATTGTTCCGTGTTTCCAATTTTCGATCTTAACAATATCATGTGCAATTTTGTTGTGTCCATGTCTGTTATAGATCTCTATATACTTTTGAAAACCTGTCTTGACAAGCCCCTGAATAATATTTAGAAGTCTGCTACTCCCTTTGATTTGTAGTTACCCATGCTCTTGTAGACATATCTCTTGTAATGATCTAGGATTTTCATGTGCTCTTGTTAGAATTTTCAGATCATGGTAAACATATCTGCACTCAGAAATACAAGCCCTAACAACCCGGGCAACTGAAAATGTAAAAACTGATCAATATAGTAGATTCTGAATACTAGTTCTACAAACACATCACTCTAATAAAATCTAAACTCTCAATCACATCTGCTTCTATTAACTGTAAGAAATACATGCAGTGACTCACAACTAGAATCAATCCACCACACACTCCACCTTGCTTTTATAGGACAAGATGTGTAGTTTTTTTACAACAATAGAACCATCTCTATGGACCACCTTCTAACCCTAGCTTCTTAAAACAAAGTTCCCAGCCAACATGAAGGGCTTCCTAAAATAGAAAATCCTAAAGTTCTCTAAAGGAGCACACCAAAATTGCATGAGAGGAACCCTTAAATGGAGTGCCCAACATGGAGAAGACATATTACATAAATGCATGTGTCCTGTAGCTTGGAAAAAACACCCCATCTAATCTTGAAAGAACTCTCTCAAGTGATTTTCCAAATTCAGAAAATTATGCTAAAAATAAAACAACTCTAATTCTTAACTGTTCTAAATTGAACTATGAACAACACTTTATAAACAAAAAACACGTTCATTAAATCAAATAGCAAGAACAGGAAATAGCCTAGCACCCTCTGCCACTGTCACATAACTTCCCTGCACCCTCTATGTCTGTCACATGACTTCCTAGTGCACTCTACCACTATCACATAACTGTTGTATGCTTCCAAGAAGCTTCTTCGTCTGTGCCATCATACACTGTTGCATCGATATCGATGCAGGTCTTCTTGAGTGCACCATGTTTTGGGGAGATACCTTTTGAGAAACCAAGTAGCACTAACATTGTGGTCTTTAGACCTCAATCTGGATCGGAAACCACTAGAATGAAACTTCTTCATCTAGGCCTGCTAATGAAGGAATTTGATTAATGAATAATCTAAGTAATGCCTCATTTTTGTGTTATGACAGGCTCGTTGTTCATTTTGGTTCTTAGCATATTTCCCATGTTTTCAAAGAACCCTTGCCCATTCAAATTTCCAAGAAAGATAAAGGAAAAGGCAAGGCTAAGCAGATTTCTACAGAGGAAAGAGAATAATAGTTTGATGAACCTACATGACATCACAGTTGTCTAAGGATGTTCTCCCATAATGATATTGATTTCAATGAACATTCAATTGAGCTAGAAGAGGTAGAGAGACTTGAAGCATTATGAAGATCAACCTTTGAACTCTGGAGTTGTTATTGTTATCCATAAAACTCACTATTTGGGGTAGATATACATATATGGATACACCAAAACTGTAGGGGATTTCTGCTCACCAAATAAGATTATTTGGATCCAATAATAATTACAGGGCACTAACATAGAATACCGTTTCAAGATTCAAGCATTCTAATGCTTTTGATTGGAGTCATTGTAGGTCCATAGTGTTATTGATAGTAGAGCTTTGGTTAAAATTTAATTGTGAAATTTTTCTGCTCACTTTTTGACTTAAAAACCAAACCATTAGCACCCCCTTCGATGATTTAGTACAGGAGGTCAATTACAATGCAACCATCATAATCATCTACATTTTCATGTATATGCACGCTGTTATAAAGTTGTCTAGATTGTGCTCTCAATTTCTCATCAACTTCAAAATATTCACTCTACTATACTATGAGATGAATCATGAMCAATACTATTACTTTTGAAATAAAATAAAGAAAACAACAATAYGAAATTGAATGCATCAAGMTGGCAAGTCATAAAAAGGCATCAGTGMAAACCTAATTTCAATAAATMAAAAATGAGTGAAATAACACATCCACTACAACAAGATATAATGTGGAAATTTTCTATGGTAAACAATAGTTATAGTACACCATTTTGTCACATCGAAGTGAATTCCTGCCTAATGTTAAGTGGATTGTTGTGGTTGAAATCATAGCCGGGTAAAATCATGAATCTGGGTAACACTTTCGTGACAATTGGGTCTCCAAAATTTCTAGCAGCAATTTTTCGGCCGAACAAATGTTGTTTTCAACCGAAATATTTTTCGGCCGAAAATTTTCACGTCAAATTTAACGGTGCCCTCGAAATTCATGTACAAAATTTTTTGGATGAATTATTTTCCCGTGGTAAGCATATTTCGGCCGAAAGACTTTTTGGCTGAAACTTTTATTTTTGATGGATTCCGTTAAAAACTAGGTTTCGGCCGAAAATTTGAAAATGGGACAGTTTGCAGGAAACTGCAAATTCTCTCCATCTTACTTCATCTTTGGAGGTAGCGGACTCCTACAAATACTCATAATTTTGTTTGAGAAATGATACCAACATTTTTAAAATTGAATCTACTTTCATTGGGTATAATTTGTTTTCATTTTCATTGTTTTTATCTAATTTTATTTAATTTTATAAAAAAATCACTAA
>JZKD02S2440340.1:17285-27570 GCA_000966675.3 Picea glauca
ACCTCATGGGATGAGATAACATGTGGTTGTTTCCACATGCCCACTTTGATTTGTACACAAATGGAGCCTTGAAGGAGACTTGAAGAATCCCCTAAAACCAAGAGAATAATCCCATAAATAAAAGTGAAGAAGCCCATAAAACCAAGAGAAGAATCCCCTAAAGCCAAGTGAAGAAGACCCTAAATCCAAGAGAAGAAACCCCTAATTTAAAGTGAAGAATCCCCTAAGGTCGGCCATCCTTAAGGAAGAGGTACGAACCAAAAGTTGCAACCCTTCTTGGCACCCCCTCGTGTGGAGAAGAATCATATAAATAAGAGGATACTCAATTGCATTTGGATAACACCAATTTGACCTAGCCAAGGAAGAGGAGTGAATTTTATCCTAGAGGGGCGAATATCCAAGGGAACATGAAGTCTTGTGATGGTTTTTTCTAAGAAATTTTCTTTGAAGGTCATCTTGGAATTTTCAATACAATTTTTATTCTAGAATGACTCAGATAGAGAAACTTGGATATGTTTAAGAATAAATAGAAAAGAATATTAGGTATGAATTTCAGGTCTTGACTAATTACAGGTTTAAAGTTATATTCAGTGGAAGTTGAGATTTTTAAAACTAGGGTTTTCTTCTTCAAAAGGGGTCATCTTTCCATTTTCACTATATTTGTTTTTTAGGGATGATTGAAGGAGAGAAACATGGAGAAATATTAAAGAATATAGTGAATAATAGTGTATACAAGTTTAAGATCTTGATTCATTACATGTATGGAGTTATACTTGCTAGAAGTTAGGGTTTAAGACTAATCCATAAACTAGTCTCAAACATGTGTTCGAGATAAAATGGTTATACCTGAAGCTTGGTAGGTCCAAATTGAAATAGAATAAAAAACACACCTATATAGGACAACTTGAACATCTGAGAATGAAGGAAGATGAAGATATTGCATCTTATTTTCTTTGATTTGATGAAATTGTGAATATTATAAGAGGACTAGGAGAAAATATTGAAAATTCAGTTATTGTACAAAATATACTGAGATCTCTCCCAATGAGATTTGAAACTAAAATATCGGTTCTAGAAGAAAGAAAAATATTTGGCTACGTTGAACATGGAATAATTACAGCATATGAAATGAGAACAAAACAGGAAAATCCATCCAAAAGGGAATCATATTTCAAAGCCTCCAAGAAGATAAGAAATAATAAGCCAAGTTCAAAAACCTCCTCTAGTAATAGTGATGATTCATACAATGAATAAGAAGCCAACTTTGTCTGAAATATGAAAACATGAACCAGTAAGTACAGAGGTAAGCTTCCTTTCAAATGCTTTAATTGTGGTAAAGTTGTCTATTTTGTTTCCAAATGTCCTTATGCAAGGGGTTTAGATAATGATGAAGAATATTTTCCTAAGAAAGACGAAATATTAGAAAAGAGACAACGAAATAAAGAAAGGAAGATTTCTGAAAAATAAAATCCTCTATTCAAAAGGTGATAGTTCCTTCTATGATGAAGATGATGATAGTGATAGTGACTCAAGAAGAGTACTCTTGATGGCATTAGAGACTCAAGAGAAAACTATTGAAAATAATGAAAAAAACTATGAAGAAGAAGGAGAAGTGAATCTTGAGGCATAATTGATCAGTTCCATAAGAGATCTAAGAATAAAAAGGAATAAAAAAAGTATCTCAAAGAAGAGTTAAGTAAATTGAAGGAAGTCTTTCAAAACCCTAGAAAAAATCTTGAAGAAGCCAAGAAGACTATCATAGATATAAGGATTAAGTTGGAAGAATCCAAAGTGATTGACTAAACACTCAAGAGATAACTCGAAGAAAAGAATCAAATAACATAGAATTTGGAAGCTGAAATAGTCTCACTAATAAAGGAGCTACAAAATAAGGACATCCAACTAAATTTTGGCAATACCACCAAAATACTGGATGAAATCATCTGCAATAAAAAACCATTCTATGACAAGTATGGACTTGGATTAAAAAAAAAAAATATTGATAAGGGTTCAAGATTTATGATGAAAGGAAATGAAGTAGAGCAAAGAAGTTATGCATATACTATCAAGGGTTCGATCAATAATGAATCATGTATGTCTCTAAAGGAGGACATATAGAAACTAGAAATAAATAAGAATCAAGAAGAAGATCATTCATTAATAGGAACATGGAATCAATAAACAACAATGAATAAAACATAAGAATAAGATCATGATTTCATAAGAACAACACCAACTAAAAGACCACCCACACCTAGGTACTAAAATAGTTTTCTTGGTTTGTGTTATTCTTGTAATAATTTTGGGTATAAATCCATAAATTGTAGAGCCTCTGCAAAGGGTAGAAACACCTAGAATAGAAGTAGTTATGAAAATCCCAAGAATCATTATGAAGGAAATTATCCCAGAAATCCTCGTGAGGCATTTGAGAGAAATTCTAATAGTTTTGTTTCTCTAGGTTATGAAACTGAATGCTACAATTATAACAATTTTGGACACATAGCCAAAAAATGTAGAAGTGATTTGATAGTTTCTTTAAGGGAAAGTAGACACATTCCTCTCAATCATATAGGGGAACAATAGAGAACTTGGAAAAGGAAGCAAGAAGACTTGAAGGTTGAGGAATGTGGGTTTGCCTTATAATCCCATAATAGAATAAGCCATTGGTATATTGACAATGAATGTTGAAAGTATATGATTGGAGACAAAAACATATTTGTAACATTAAAGAAATAAAAAGAGGTGTTTGTCACATTTGACAATGATAACTCAACCAAAATTTTTGGAAAAGCCATAGTCAGTCTTGGAAACAAAGATGTTGTGGTGGGAAATGTCCTACATGTTGAAAATATGAAGCATAATTTACTAAGTGTGAGCCAAATGTATGATCAAGGATACACACTTATATTNAATCCATCCAAAAGGGAATCATATTTCAAAGCCTCCAAGAAGATAAGAAATAATAAGCCAAGTTCAAAAACTTCCTCTAGTAATAGTGATGATTCATACAATGAATAAGAAGCCAGCTTTGTCTGAAATATGAAAACATGAACCAGTAAGTACAAAGGTAAGCTTCCTTTCAAATGCTTTAATTGTGCTAAAGTTGTCTATTTTGATTCCAAATGTCCTTATGTAAGGGGTTTAGATAATGATGAAGAATATGTTCCTAAGAAAGACAAAATATTAGAAAAGAGACAAGGAAATAAAGAAAGGAAGATTTCTGAAAAATAAAATCCTCTATTCAAAAGGCGATAGTTCCTCCTATGATGAAGATGATGATAGTGATAGTGACTCAAGAAGAGTACTCTTGATGGCATTAGAGACTCAAGAGAAAACTATTGAAAATAATGAAAAAAACTATGAAGAAGAAGGAGAAGTGAATCTTGAGGCATAATTGATTAGTTCCATAAGAGATCTAAGAATAAAAAGGAATAAAAAAAGTATCTCAAAGAAGAGTTAAGTAAATTGAAGGAAGTCTTTCAAAACCCTAGAAAAAATCTTGAAGAATCCAAGAAGACTATCATAGATATAAGGATTAAGTTGGAAGAATCCAAAGTGATTGAATAAACACTCAAGAGATAACTCGAAGAAAAGAATCAAATAACATAGAATTTGGAAGCTGAAATAGTCTCACTAATAAAGGAGCTACAAAAGAAGGACATCCAACTAAATTTTGGCAATACCACCAAAATACTGGATGAAATCATCTGCAATAAAAAACCATTCTATGACAAGTATGGACTTGGATACAAAAAAAAAATATTGATAAGGGTTCAAGATTTATGATGAAAGGAAATGAAGTAGAGAAAAGAAGTTATGCATATACTATCAAGGGTTCGATCAAGAATGAATCATGTAAGTCTCTAAAGGAGGACATATAGAAACTAGAAATAAATAAGAATCAAGAAGAAGATCGTTCATTAATAGGAACATGGAATCAATAAACAATAATGAATAAAACATAAGAATAAGATCATGATTTCATAAGAACAACACCAACTAAAAGACCACCCACACCTAGGTACTAAAATAGTTTTCTTGGTTTGTGTTATTCTTGTAATAATTTTGGGTATAAATCCATAAATTGTAGAGCCTCTGCAAAGGGTAGAAACACCTAGAATAGAAGTAGTTATGAAAATCCCAAGAATCATTATGAAGGAAATTATCCCAGAAATCCTCGTGAGGCATTTGAGAGAAATTCTAATAGTTTTGTTTCTCTAGGTTATGAAACTGAATGCTACAATTATAACAATTTTGGACACATAGCCAAAAAATGTAGAAGTGATTTGATAGTTTCTTTAAGGGAAAGTAGACACATTCCTCTCAATCATATAGGGGAACAATAGAGAACTTGGAAAAGGAAGCAAGAAGACTTGAAGGTTGAGGAATGTGGGTTTGCCTTATAATCCCATAATAGAATAAGCCATTGGTATATTGACAATGAATGTTGAAAGTATATGATTGGAGACAAAAACATATTTGTAACATTAAAGAAATAAAAAGAGGTGTTTGTCACATTTGACAATGATAACTCAACCAAAATTTTTGGAAAAGCCATAGTCAGTCTTGGAAACAAAGATGTTGTGGTGGGAAATGTCCTACATGTTGAAAATATGAAGCATAATTTACTAAGTGTGAGCCAAATGTATGATCAAGGATACACACTTATATTMAATTAAAAATAATGTGGAATAAGGAACGAAGTATCAGGAAGACTATTGGAAACATCGACAAGGACTCCAAACAACATATACATCTTGAATGAGATCGAATAAGAAARATGTTGTTTGGTAAAAGAAGATGAAATTTGGATTTGGAATAGGAGAATGGGACATATACACTTTGATAATATTGGAAAGTTCAAAAAGASGAAAKATGGAAGAGAAAWSCCAGAAATTACAAAGSCAAGGAAAACTATGTGCAAGCACCATCARCATGGAAAACAAACAAAAGTTGAATTCAAGACAAAGGAATATTGTATGAAAAARCCATTGGAGATTGTACATAYAGATATATGTGGGGCCACDAGAAAAAAAGKACYRGATGGTGAAAAATACTTCATGATACTCATTTATGACTAGACTAGAATGACCTAGGTTTTCTTCCTCAAGAAAAAAGYCAGAAGCTTCGAATATTTCAGGGTATTCAAGGAATTGGATGAAAATGAAACTGATTTGAAAATAAAATTCTTAATATCAGATAATGGAGGTGAGTTTACTTCAAATGAAATGAGGGATTTCTATGAATAATAGGGAATAAAAAGACTATTCTAAACAACTAGAACACCTCATCAAAATGAAGTTGTTAAAAGGAAAACAAATGTGTACGATAAATTCCCAGAACCATGTTGAATGACTCCAAGCTACGTGATATCTTTTGGGGAAAAGGAGTGCATACAAATATTCATTTATTGAGCATAGGATTGATAATAAGTAATAGTGATAAGACTCCATATGAATTATGGAAAGGAAGATCGACCAATTTCAAGCATTTTAAAATGTTTGGAAGCAAGTGTTACATAAAAAGGGAAGTCAAGAAGATTGGAAAATTTTACTCCCGAGTGGACAAAGGAATATTTTTTGGGTACTCATGCAAAATGAAGGTATATAAGTGCTACAATATAATAATAAACAAGATAGTGGAAAGCATGAATGTAAAAGTTTATGAAACACACTTGTTGAATACCAGGAAGAAAAGAGAAAATTCAAGAATATTTGAAGAATAAGAAAATGAATAACTAAAGAAAGAAGAATAGGAAGAGGAAGTAGAACAACAAGAAGAGAAGCAATCGGACGCAAAACAATAAGATAACAATTAACAATATTTTAAGACACCTTCTAGGACACCTAACAATCGGGTTCAGAAGAATCATGCACTAGAACAAATCATTGGGAATAGAAGTGTCAGAGTAGAAACCAAAAGAAAAAAGAAAATAAAAAACATCTGAACAAGGACATTTTTCATTATTTTCCATATTTGAGCTAAGTAACTTTGAGAAAGCCATAAATGATGAACATTGGATCAAGGTTATGGAATAATAACTAAATAAAATAGAGAAGAATGAGACATGAGAACTAGTTCCAAGATGAAAGGAAAAAAAATTGATTGGGACAAAATGGGTCATCAAAAAAAAGATAAATGAAGATGGACAGGTAACGAAAAACAAAGCAATACTAGTGTGCAAAGGATATGCTCAAGTTGAAGGAATATATTTTGAAGAAACCTTTTCTCTCGTGGCCAAAATGGAAGCAATCAAAATATTGTTGGCTTATGAAGGCTCCAAAATGATCAAAGTGTATTAGATGGACGTAAAAACATCTTTTCTAAATGGAGAATTAGAAGGAGAAGTCTACATAGAACAACCAAAAGGGTTTCTACTATAAGGAAAGGAAGACTATGTTTGCATATTGAAGAAATATTTGGATGGAATCAAGCAAACTCCGAGAGATTGGCACTCAAGATTGGACATGTATTTACAGCAACAAGGATTCAGAAGGGGAAATGCATATAGTAACCTCTACATAAAAGTGGATCAAGGAAGTATGATTATTATTGAAGTGCATATTGATGACATCGTATTTGAAAGTGGTGATGATAGATTGATTCAGAATATTTCCAAGGATATTAATAATTAATTTGAAATGTCACTACTTGGGGAGTTGAATTTCTTCTTGGGACTCCATGTATCTTAGCTATATGAAGGAATTTTCATTTCCCAAACCACGTACATCAAGGAAATAATAAATAAGTTCAAAATGGAAGACTTTAAACCTATGAGTACTCCTATGGTTACCAATTGCAAGTTTATCAAAGATGATGAATCTAAAGAAGTGGATCAAAGACTATACAGATCAATGATTGGTAGTGTACTCTATGTGAAATATTCAATACCATATGTAATGCAAGCAGTTGAATAGGTCAAAAGATTTCAAGAATCACTGAAGGAAACCCATGTTCTAGCTTTAAAAAGGATCTTCAGATATCTTAAAGGAACAATAGATTTTGGGCTATGGTATTTGAAAGGAAATAAGTTAACAATGGTCACCTACACAGATGCAAATTGGGGAGGGAGTATTTGTTATAGAAGAAGTACAAGTGGAGACACTTTCTACTTAAGTGACTTATTAATGTCTTGGTTGAGCAAGAAGCAATATTCAATATTCTTATCCACAACATGAATTGAATATATCGCATCAACAATATGTTGTACTCAGATTCTTTGGATGGAGAAAACCATGCAATACATACAAGTGATATATGATGAGCCTATTAAGATGCTCTATGACAACACAAGTGATATAAACATCCCCAAGAATCCACTTATGCATTCCAAGACCAAACATATTTCTATTAAGTTCCACTTTCTGCGGGAAAAAGTCACAAAAAATAATATCAAGTTGAATTACATTGGGACAAAAGAATATATTGCAGACATCTTCACAAAGCCTCTTCCTAGGGATACCTTTGAGTATATTAAAAAATAACTAGGATTAATTTCTACTCCAAATTGATTTCCATAATCTTATGCAAGAAAAAAAAGGGAATATTGTTAGGGGGAGTTACGCTTTTCCATTGATGTCAAAGGGGGAGAGAAAAATAGTTAAAATAGAATCATGAAGATAGGAGGAGTTAACATGAAGAAAAGAGGTAAATGCATTCATTGGGATCAAATCACAAATATACGGGGAGCGTGGTTGTCTTACTAAGTTTCCATCAATGACAAAGGGGGAGATTGTTGGAAAATTGGTTGTCATTGATGTCAACCTTAGAAGAAGCCATAAAGAAAATCCTAAAAGCCCCTAAAAGTGATGATAATGTGTCCACTTGAAGAATCCTTAAATATCCTTGAAGGAGCTTTGACATAAGTGTATATAAATCCAAAATGGTCCCCTTATGGTGTAGCTTTTGATCACGTCCCTCATGGGATGAGATAACATGTGGTTGTTTCCACATGCCCACTTTGATTTGTACACAAATGGAGCCTTGAAGGAGACTTGAAGAATCCCCTAAAACCAATATATGAACCCCCTAAATACAAACTAAGAATCCCCTAAAACCAAGTGAAGAAGCACCTAAATCCAAGAGAAGAATCCCCTAAAGTAAAGTGAAGAAGCCCCTAAGGTTGACCATCCTTAAGGAATAGGTGCGACTCAAAAGTTGTGACCCTTGGTCACACCCCATCATGTGGAGAAGACTCATATAAATAAGAAGATACGGATTTGGAAATTTGGATCACACCAATTTGACCTAGCCAAGGAATATGAGCTAATTTCAAATTAGAGGGGCGGAATGCCAAGGGAAGATGAAGTCTTGTGATGATTTTTTCTAAGGTTTTTCTTTAAAGGTCATCTTGGAATTTTTGATATAAATTTATTTATAAAAACATTCAGATAACAAAACTTGGAGGTGTTTTAGAAGAGATAGTGAGGAATCTTAGGTACAAATTTCAGGTATTGAATCATTACAGGTTGGATTTATACTCAGTGAATATTTCAACAAAGTCAAAATTCACCACCTATCCTCAAATTCGAATTACATATTCAAGCTTAAAGATTTGAAAGAGAGAAGATCATGGAAGATTTGGTTGGCATATCTTATCTAAGATATGTGAGAGATGTGTGGAGGACTTGAAGGGATCATATCTTGTAATAATGGGAAAGTAGTTGAGAGTGGTTGAGAGAATAGTGGATCTGTCATTATGACACTCATGTATATAAGAGAGTGTTCTCTCTTCATGGGGGGGCATGTAATTCATAATTTAGTCTTGTAATTAGGAGAAGGGGATTCTTCGATTTTATTCTTTCATTGTTATTCTTTCATGCTTTGTCATTTGATTCTTGTAATATAATTTGAGATTGATTTATTGTGTGAGCTCACATATGTCTTTTTTCATTCAACTCTTCACATGTTGTATTGCTTTCCTAGATTAATTTCCTGCTTTCCTAGTTAGTCTTTCAATGCTTTCCTAGATTAATTTCATTTCAACAATTTAGATTAGATTACTTCTAGTTCAATCCTGCATATATAGTGTGTGCTTCATAAGCCTATGAACCTTAGATTGACAAATTAAATGGTTGGGCAAGTACTACAACAGAATTAAACGACAATATTTCCGCCTAACATTTTGGTGTCGTTGTCGGGAAAGCACGATGGATTGAGGTTTAGTTTGAATTTTCATTAAAGTATGATTAGTCATGCTCCTAAATCTGAGGTGACATATGGATAAGGGCATGTAGGAATTGTTCCAATTTCTGGAATTTCAATTTTTGCAACTGTGAAGAGGTTTTCATGTGTTGCAACAAGTGTGATTTTCAGTTTTTTATTTTGATTTGGGTGTTGTAAGAACCCCTTTTGAAATATGATTTAACCATGAGTGTCATATTGGAACAACTCGCTCATATCCCGGAGAAAGCTAGGATTTCTTCTTCTCAGGAAGAGGAGATCTTGACAGCAGCCCAGAGCTTAAATACTCCTCCAAAAATGAACGAGGAATCAACATTTGAGGAACTTGAGGAGGACAATGAGGATCTACAACATGATCTAAGAGAGGGAAAATATGCCTACGAAAGCTATATCGAACGATGGTTCCAAGCGACTACCAGGTTAGATTCTTTTAATTTTTCTTTTAATTTTGTTAATTTATAGTTACAACAAATATATTCATTCATTCTTGTAAAATTCTATTTTTCATTCGAAAAATTGCCACTAAACATATTGTTGTTACTGTTGCGTGCATGGATCCATTGGTTATTTGACTACATGTAACTGATTTCTAAGATGTAGTTAGCATAGAGTAGGTAGGCTTTCATTTTCAGTTTTTGTTTTCATTATCAGATTTTTCTTTTTACCTAGAAAAAGTATGCTCTCCTTCGTGCTTTGTGTGATCGCGAGGAATAGAAAATAGGGATGATTTTGATTTCAGGAATGAACATTTTTGCGTCCATCTTTTGACCTACAAATAAACACAATAATTTTCTTTTTTTAACGAATAAAAACAAAACCAATTTTACACATTGTTACAACATGCTGATACAACGGAAATTTTAGATGTTGTTACAGGGAAAATTTTTACATGTTGATACAGCAAAAAATTTACATGTTGATACAAAGAAAATTTTTACATGTTGGTACAATGAAATTTTACTTATTGAAACAATGACGTTTTTGTTGTAACAATGATTGAATAAATTTGCAGATCTAAAAACAATAAAACAATAGTGGCATTATGAAATAATAAAAAACAAAACGAAACTGGAACTATGTCACACCTACAACATTCGGTCTA
>JZKD02S2440351.1:0-27570 GCA_000966675.3 Picea glauca
CACCAAGACATGGACAACACTCCAACAAAAATTTACAGTCACTTTCTCATTCGACCATGAGAACCCCAACATGGACATGGCCCTGAAATAGATCAAATATGTCATATTCATTAAAGAACCAGAAGTAGAAGCTATCACGGAGGTACAACAGTGGAATAAGTAGATAGTCAAGGATCTACTATCATGCTATCACGTACAGGAGGAAGACCTGGACAAAGATGATCCGTGCGATATTCAAATCAAAGAAGTCGAAGGCGAAAGAGATGTGGAAGGACCACCCTTAGAGTCATAGGTCGTCTCTGTGTTGATCAATATAAAGAAGGTTAACATAGGGACCTCCAAGAAGCCCAAAATGGCCAGCATTGGATATTACTGGGATGAATAGACACTAGAAAGTATCGCAGAATTATTGTGCGAATACAGCGACTTTTTTCCCACAACATTTACAAAGATGAAAGGCATAGCCAAATAATTAGGAGAAATGAAGATACCACTCAGACCTGATGCGAGACCCATTAAACAATGACCATATAGATTGAATCCCATATATAAATAGAAAGTTAAAGATGAGATCGATAGGATGCTCGAGGTCAGCATCATCGAACTAGTCGAAGAATCAGAATGGATAAGTCTGATGGTAGTACGGGACAAGAAATACGGAAGAGGGATCAAGATATGTGTCGACTTAAGGAAGTTTAATGATGCATGCCTACATGATTCATTCCCCACACCATTCACGAATGAAGTACTCGAGAACATAGGAGGCCACGAAGCCTACTCATTCACCAATGGATTCTCAAGATACCATCAGATTAAAATAGCACAAGAAGATAGACACAAGACCATGTTTGCGACAGAATGGGGATCTTATCAGTATACAGTCATGCCATTCGAATTGAAGAATTCACCTGTGATATTCTCCAAAGTGGTCATTGCAGCATTTAAGGAATTCATCCACCAATTCCTTGAAGTATACCTAGATGATTGGATGGTCTATAGCCTATTGAAAAACCATGTGGAAGTGTTATGACTGATTCTAGAACGATGTAGACAGTGTCAGATATCAATTAATATCAAGAAATGCATATTTGGAACACCATTTTGGATACTATTGGGACACATAGTATGAAAACAGGGTTTCCTAGTGAATCCGGCCAAAATCCCAGTCATTGTTAATCTACCAGCGCCAAAAACAGTCTGACAATTAAGAGAAATGCTAGGACATACGGGATATTATATGAAATTCATCAAAGTCTATGCGTAGATTACAATACCAATGGAAAAACTATTAAAGAAAGATACAAAGTATCAATGGAATGATGAGTACCAACACGGTCTGGATACCCTGAAGGAAAAGATAGTCACTGCACCAATATTGGTCTTTCCAAATTGGGAGAAGACATTCCATGTACATGTAGATGCATCATCGATAGCACTTGGAGCTATCTTGGCGCAACCAAAATCAGGAGACTTGGATCACCCGATAGCGTTCGCAAGAAGAAAGTTATCATATTCAGAATAGAATTACAACATGACAGAGAGAGAAGGTTTAGCTATGGTTTATGCACTATAGAAGTACAGACATTACCTATTGGGAAAACACTTTAAGATGTTTATAGACCACTCATCCATGAAATACCTAGTCAACAAGCCAGTGTTGGGGGGGAGAATATGTCGATGGTTATTGATATTTCAAGAATTTGACTTTGAGGTAATAGTTAAACCAGGAAAACTGAATGCGGGACCTGACCACCTATCAAGGGTAACAAACAAAGAGGAACCAATGAATTTAGAAGACAACTTTCCAGATGCACGGCTATTCTCAGTACAGATTGTTGATGATTACTTCACAGAGATCATCCAGTACTTAAGCACAGGTACTGCACCACAAGAATATACCACCACACAAAAGAAGAACCTGGTAGTTTGCGCAATTGACTATCAATTGGTCGCAGGACATCTATACAATATGGTCACAGATATCATCTTATGAAGATATGTACTAGACCATGAACAACCAAGAATTTTAGCAGAATCCCATGAGGGAATAGCAGGAGGGAATTATGCAGGAAAAGCTACCACACAGAAGGTACTATGTGCAAGATTATGGTGGCCAACGATCCACAGAGACTCAAAAGAATATTGCCAACAATGTGATTTTTGTCAAAGGGTAGGCAAACCCAACAGAAGGGGCAAGATGCCACTACGACCGCAAGTGACACTTCAAGCATTTGACAATTGGGTGATAGACTTCGTGGGACCTATTAACCCACCAGCCAAAAGAACGGGGGCGAGATACATTATCACTGTGATGGAATACCTAACAAGATGGGTGGAAGTTGCACCAGTAAAAGATTACAGCGCAGAGACAGATGCACATTTTTTGTTTGAACAAGTAATTACTAGATTTTGGTGCCCAAGAATTTTGATGAGTGACCAAGGAATTCACTTCATAAACAGCACCATCTGAGTGATGCTGGAAGAGTTTGAAGTTCATCACAAAAAAGAACACTGTATCATCCACAGGCAAATGGCACGATAGAAGCCTTCAACAAAATTCTAGAAAACGCCTTGACAAAGATATGCAACATCAACAGGGATGATTGGGATCCCAAGGTACTAGCAGTATTATGGGTGTATAGAACCACATGAAAAAATATGACTGGCCACACACCATTCAAACTAGTCTATGGTCATGAAGTAGTAGTGCCCATCGAATTTTTAATACCCAGCCTACATGTAGCAGCTATTACGCAAATGACAGAACGAGATGTAGTACAAGAAAGACTGAATCAGTTACTATCAATGTAGGAAGATCAAATCTTGGCAGGATTCATCAACAAGTACATAAAGCAAGAGACAAAGCTTGGCATGAATGCCACATTAAGAGGAAGGCATTCAAGGAAGGAGATCTAGTATTACTCTACAATAGTAAATCATTGCAGCACCCAGGAAAGCTCAGAATGCATTGGCTAGGACCATACGAAGTAAAATATGTCATGGATGGAGGAGTTGTACAGTTAAGAGATCTAGCAGGCGTAGACCTCAGAAGAATGATCAATAGGAACCGGTTGAAGCTATACAAGGACAGTCGACCACCCACTGCGTAGTTATATATATATATATAGAAAACATTGCACAACATGATGGACAAGCCACATATGAAACACGAAGCCGACAGGGAAAAATATAAATGCTATACCGAAAAGGGAAACAAGCAGGAAAAATGGCAAAAGCAGGCCGACAGGACAGCAAGAAGCAGAATTAAAGCAAGGCAAGAATGGATAGGATGTCACACTAAATGTGCCAACTGGAGATAGTAGAGAAGGCATAATGGAAAGTACGAAATTGTCACGGATGCATTGAACCTACAGTTATGGTGCATTAATCGCATGATGGAGGAACCATCCTCGAAAAGTTTCATGATGATCCCATACAACACATGAGCACATTAGCAGCTAGTTTATTCACGAAAGGAGAACAAGAAAAGAGCAACAACAGCAAGAACAAATAGAGTGAAACCACAGAGCTCATTGAAGCCATTTGAACCCTGCAAACATTCGACAGACACCATTATGGCACCACCGAAGCTCGTAGAAGCAGGCCATACGGCCAGATCAACCAGGACTCAAACAAGGTCACAAGGACCACTGGAGGAAAGCGAACAAAAGCCCCCAAAAATCATCGATATTGACGAAATCTCGTTGCCAGAGGAAATTCCAGTAGAGTCCACACAAATACTAGAGGAGGATCCGCAACCACAAATAGAGGCCATGGAACAGGATACACAAGTAGTAGCGCATGAGCCCCAAAACAAATAAGAAGAAACCCACTAGGAAATACCACCAGAAAATGTCAAAGCAGTCGTAGGAGCAACTAGAAGTGCACAGAACCCGGATGCAGCATTGCAACCAGATGTTCCGCAAATACCCATCACAGATTATTTTATGGTCGAGCCGACGAGTGAAATGGCCATGGCTTGGGTAGAATGGATCGCGAAGGAGAAACCATAAGCTATTGCAACCTCAAGCCAACCATTGTGGCAGGAGGACCAAATTTAGATACCAATCTCACCTCGAAATAAACCGGCTGCAGAGATTGTGCTACCTCGCATACCAGAAGGAGTACAGGTGGACCCACAACTTAGGTCACATTGGGAAGCTCAAGTATTTTGACCATGACGTATCAGATGACACCAAATATCTAGATCTTTCACTATAGTTCTTTATGCAAAAAATAGTCGTGAACCAACTCGGAGAAATCATCACTCAGCCACACCAGTGGGCCACTGGACTGGACAGAACGAGAATTCTAGGGTTGTTGAAGATACCACACTTTGGCATAGGCCAATATGCAATAGCATGCGTCAAGAAACCATTATTAGTTATGCATGGAGGGGATATATGGTTGAACAAACCTATCCCCATAACTTTTGAACTCATCATGCAGATAACAAGCCTACCCACCGGGGGTATGGATACCATGTTGATTCTGGACAATAAGTCTAAGGAAAAAACATTAGTAGAAGAGATGAAGAATAAATATGGCACCGATAGGGGAACAAGAGGCATTATAATTAAATGTATCAACGATGTCGCAACACAATAGGGCGCAAAGATATTAGCTTGCAAACTGCTACGAAAATGCTGCAAAGATGAAGTACCGGCAAGAGTCATTGTTGTTGCAGCTCAGTGCGCAGAAGGCACCTTCATGAGTTGGGCGCCATACCTATCAAATTTGTTCCAAATAGACTGCAAATATGCATAGGACGCAGGTATGGAATTTCATTACTCATGGCTGATCACTCTCATAGCTGTCATGGGATGGTGAGAACCAAAATACGTCGTCTTTGCTACCACACCACAGCTAGGAGGAGCAAGATACCGTGTCCTAAGATCCAGTCCATTATCCAAGAATAAGAGGGAGAATGGAATCATATTCAAAGCTTACCTACGGGAGATACAGCAAGCCATCAAATGAGCATGGAGAATAACACCAGAGGTTGTTGCACGATACGGGGACATCACTAATTTATGGGCTAGGCGACAAGTCATGTGGATACAACCAAGGCAGGACCTGGATAAACAGTGGCTACAGATGCGCTGATGCATCACCGAGGGTGATATCAACATGATCATCGGTGAATGGCCTGATGAATGGAGGATTCCAACTATGCCCAGACGAGTACCAAGAAAAACAGCAGAAGCAGAGGTTGTGTAGGTGGAGACACGGCCTCCACAAATCCCAGTACCTAAGAGATGAAGAATGGGCCAACCCAAGATGACTCAGGTAAACGGTGGCTCAGAGAAACCAGGGACCCAGAAGGGAGGAATAGAAACCACCCAGCCGACCAATGGACAGAGGAAATCGGTTGAGCGAGCACAGGAAACCACATCGAACCCCATCACAGAGGAACCAGGGGGGTATAAGAGACCAGCAGTAACGAACCCAGGTGCGTGCAAGAAAATGAAGGCAAAACTACCACCACTGGACTACACAATCATGGAGGATGATGGAGAGATGATTTCCAGGATGGTCCAAGACTGCCTCGCATAAGATTTTGACCATGCCACACACCCCAGGGATAAACTACAGAAGGAACTAACAGAAATGGGACAACTCCTTAAGAAATTTGGGGAAGGCCATATCAAGAGTAGTAGTAGGGGCATAGAGCCATCGACCACATAGATCACAAAAATTATAGTTCTAACATGACCTAGTTCTTTTGATACCCCATGCACATTCCAGAGTCTATATAAAGCCTAGCATGTTGCGAATGGATTAAATTGTGGGACAGACACAACTGAAAGTTTTGGATCATATCCAATTGGTCCTGACATGGATGCCATCAAAATCATTACACAAACTACAGGTTAGCGTCGACCATGAGATACAGTCTCAAGAAAATAAAAATTTAATCAAGCTCCAACAAGCAACAAAGAAGTGGGAAGTGCTGGAGATAGTTTGTGCACAGGAAAAACTGGAAACTAAGGAGGAGAAAGAACGCAGAAATGAGTTGGAATGCAGAGTGGAAGAAGTTTTAGGGAAACTTCCAACTACTATGTAAGGAAATGAACTCCCAGCCGCAGAGAATATCAACCAAATTGCGCAGGAAATTGATCAGTATCAAAAGGAGATCGAGACTCTCTGCGGATAGATTACACCAACAAATCCACCAGCAGTGAAGGAGAAATGGAAGTAGGAAGCAGCAATGCAACTGCAGGAGCTAGAAAAACAGGTCAGCATGGCAGCCAACTTGCTGGATAAAGCAGTGCAACTTTGGACAAATATGGAAGAGGATCCACAAGTCCAACACTAGGACAAGGAGGAGAGGATCAATGCAACGATCCAAGAACTCAAGCAACGACATAAGACCATACCAATTCCAGAACGATTCAAGGGAATGCAAGATCTGAAGAAGATACAGGCAGAACTTATCACTGCGCAAACATAGAAACAGGAGCACCAGGCTCAAATAGAACCGTTGTAGGAATGAGTATCAGAAGTACTTGCACAGGTAGAAGAAGCCAGAAACCAGACAGCACAGACTCATCTAGAATGCATACGACTGATGAGCGAGGAAGTGGCAGCTCAGACAGTCGACACCATCAAGGAGAAAACCACATAGGCACTGACAAAAGAAGCAAATTTACAAGAACCATTCCAAACGATTACCAAGGAGATCGAGGAAGCACAAAGAAACAAGGTGACTTGGAACGAGTCACATGTCAATGTTGGGGGCCTGTTGGCACTAGGCCGAAGAGGAAAGAAGAATGATCGTGGGAAAGAAAGAGTGCAAAAAATAGAAGTAACAACTGGTAGAAGAATAGAATGCGCACATGCAAGAAAGTGTGCACAAAGGAAAGTGACAGCTGGAGGAGGAGTAGCACACGTATGGGAGAAATACCTAACGTAATAACGGTTAGGGTTTTGGTAATATTCTGCAAAAAATCTGAAGAGCCCGAAATGTAAAAAATAGATACGAAAGTATCATATAGTGTGGTTCATTAGTAGTTGTTAGCAATTCTCTATAATGTTTTGAATGGTACGAACCGATTTTGTAAGTTGTTGAGAAAAGGAGGTGCGAAGAAAGGTAGATCTGAGGATTAGACTGCAGGTCATGGAGCTTAGTGCAATCTAGTTTGCCTCACATAGATCTTACCCAGTTTTGTGGATAATTGTAAGCCCGAGGCACTGGAAATGCAGAACTATCATAATACAAGAGCCGAGAGCCAAATATTTGTCGACATAGCCCAGGAGGGGGTGAACCATGGTAATCCTCATGTAATTTACTAAATGTATGCATGTTTCTTCTTTCTTTCAACAATTGATGGTTAAATTGAATAAATGATTCAATACATTGTTATGAATCTGCTTATAATTTACTCAAATTAAACTGTGGGATATTCGTATGCGAAACCAAGGAATAAGTACTCTCCCTTAAATCTCATGGTATCTGACCTTAATCAAGGAACCCCTATCCCCTACTCTATCCTAGGTTGTAAACACCTGCGTCTTACAGCCACCCATTTAAAGCTATCTCGGGTGAGACTGCACAGTGCCTTCAAGGTGTTGTGTTGCCTTTTAGTTCACCAGGAGGGCTGATAGTTTTAGAGGCTTTGTTGGAACCCTGAATGACATGAACCCTAGGTCAATAACTCAGATAACCTGAGAAGGGAAGCGAGTAACCAACATCTAGTGATTCATGCTAAACTAACTTCTGATATCCCAAACTTTGACGGTAAACCTAGAGAAGATCTGAATAATCATGTGATGACCTTTCATTTGTGGTGTTCATCAAACTCCTTAATGGGCGATTCTATCCTTTTACATATTTTCCAGTGAATACTCGCAAGCTCAGCTGCCAAGTGGTACATTGAACTACCACATGGTTCTTTCCAAGATTTCAACTCCCTTTCCTTGTCCTTTCTCACGTACTTTAAACTACCCATTCGATACGAGACGGGTACCGAACTTTTGACTTCCCTTCGTCAGACTGACTCTGTGCATATCTCTGATCACGTTCATGAGTGGAGATGATGACAAAGGTTGATCAAAGTGATCATTCCTGACCAGTTACTGGCAGAATGGTTTACTAAATCACTTTTACCCCCGATTGCTCATGATGTCACCATGGGTGGTGTAGTCACCGAGGAATAATCCATTTCTTGGGCTCAGTACTTAGATTTGGTTTATTCCCAATCTGGTACTTTGTATAAGTTGATCCCAAATGTTTCTCGTGCCACTACCGATCCATAAAAACCTTCATCCACGTCACATGCAGATGGATTTATCGGCTCTGTCAACACCCAATCTGCTTCCTAGTCGGTTGGAACTGCAAATCGATCTACTTCGTAATTCACTCCCAGTTTGACCGCACTCTCCTCTACCTCCCACCAAACTCAGATCTCTGAGGTGAATGCAGTTCAATATGCTCCTTCACAACAATCCGGAGGTAAAAAGAAGGCAAAAAATAAACCAAAAAATAATAATAACAATGAACAACTGAAAAATCAAACTCAAATACCTGCTACCAAAAATCAACCACGGCGGAAACTAAAATTCCCATGTATCATTTGTGGTGATGATCACTACACTTGAGACTTTCCACATCGTGATGAAGTGGCCAAACTTTTCTAGATAAATTCACAACCCACCATGCTTACTCATCCTTTTCCACAGCAGCAATCCATGGTTGCTCAAACCCCCTCTCCTGGGGGCAGTTCTAGCCATCCTCATGATGAGGCCTCAACAAGTTCCCATATTTATATGTTTCATGGGATTAATTTGACCACTCTCTCTACGACATACGACACACTAGCTAAACCTGACAAAGACAAGGTCACTAACGGTTATTTACCAGATCCATCAACATCCTCTGTTAGTCCTCCATCTATTAGTCCTCTATCTGGACCACTTCAGAGAGAGAAACCTTTGTTCGAATCTATATTATGCCCTCCCAAGAGCACTATCCGTAAATCTACTTTTAATCCTAGTTCACGTGCCACCCAAAACTACAACATTGTTGAAGATTTGGCTGAGGCACCGTGTGCTATGTCTGTGTTAGAAGTTCTATGGCACTTCCCAAGTCAACATAGAACACTCTTGGATTCTATTAGCACTTATGATCCTGATTCATCCAACAATATCATGTTTAATGGATAATTATAAGTCTCGACTCTCTCACCAACTAGCTTTTCAAATCAATGTTGTTGTTCACAATCAACAAATTCACCGAACTATCTTGGATGAGGGAGCCTCTACTTGTGTAATGTCTTTAACCTGTTGGAAAATATTAAAATCACCCACACTTAACAAATCCCCTATGATGCTACGCGCATTTGATGGGAGAGGTTTTCATCCTCACAGACTTTTACCGTCCTTAGTCGTTCAGTTGGGCGGCAAAACCGTTATTGTTGATGTCGAGGTGGTTGATGCTCCCCTCAATTACAACTTGTTACTCAGAAGAAGTTTGTTTTATGCTATGATTTTCGTTGCTTCGTCGATGTTTCGATGTGTACAATTTCCTCATCAAGGAAAAATTGTCACTGTCAATCAGTTACATTTTTGTACACCCGATGCTCACGCTCCCACTACCAACAACATTCCTTTCTTGGGAGACCACAAAATCACGTATAAAAGCATTGGTGTTGGCTTGTTGAAATATTCTAGCCTTATGGGTACCTTCCCTACACCACTTCCACCGAATACACATCATATTTCCACTGTCAATATGATTTCAACCACGGCTTATCAATCTTTGGAATCATCTGACTCTTGGATTGCACCTAGTCCTTTGAAATTCGATGCACTAGGTGACACCATGCCACTTAATCCAGCCGAAACATAATACACTTCTCCCTCTTCGTATGACCAACATCTATTGGCACCCGACAGTTACTCGATGCCATCACAATTAAATTCCTTTTCATCTACATTCAACTACATTTCCCCAATTTTTCCTTCTGATGAATCTATTTTGGAAATTATTAGCATCAACGAACTACCTTGGGATCATAACCATCATCGATCATATTTTCTTCTCCCACTTGAAGAAATCCAGGAAGATATACGCTCTATATTCCCTCTCGATATTGTTGATTTTTCACCATCTCCCATTACTTCGACTTCTGATGACTTAGATCCGGTAGTTGACATAGTAATATCTTCAGTAGGGCTATTGGAACCTGATATCTCTACCCTTATCGAGGTCGTCAACATGTATCCCTTCCAGCGTTCTTTTCTTCCATCAAGAGAATCTCTCCTAGAAGCCATGGTTGATATTAATCCCTTGACATGTATTCCTTCCAAAGAATTATCCTCTTGGAAGTCATGATCAAGTAGTCACGAGCATAGTTTATCTTCTCTATGGAAAGCTCGTTAAAAAATGAAACAAAGTTCACGAGCATAGTTTTCTTCTATGTGTCAAGCTCGTTAAAAAATGAAACAACAATCTAGGGATTCAACCTGGAGCCTTGAGCATAGTTCTTTTCCTGTGTCAATCTCGTTAAAAAATGAAACAGTCACCTCTCCTGTCAGGTCGAGTCTTTCGCCAAGATCTCATAGATGTCGAGTCGAGTATTTCGTTAGGTCTCATTTTTTAACCTTCATTTCATCCACCTGTATCCTTTTTCTCCATCTAGTAGAGAAATTGGTGACCACCGCAAAGTCGGTGAATGAATTGAAGCTTGGGGGGGGCATGTCTCTAGCCTTTGATGATCATTCTGGACTTAAGACACTAGCTTTCAAGCTAGGCGTAGAGTACCGAGCTTAGTCTTTGTTCTTTTCCATGCTTGTAAAAACATGATAATGTAACCGAGCAACCTTTTATCTCTTTTTTGGGCTCGCATGGTTACATGAAAAAAGGAACCCCTAGAGTCTCCTTTAATATTTTTTTAGACTCTCTAAACATGAAAATATTTTCGAGTGATCTTGCTTCCTTTCCCACTCATTAAAAGGTTTGAAAGGGCGTCTTTCAAGTGATAATTTATCTCTTTTTTGGCCTCGCAAGACTAAAATTATGAAAAAGGACAACATTGGAGTCATCTTTAAGTCATTTTCAGACTCTCTAAATATGAAAAACCACCGAGTTTACCTTCTATGGACTCGTTAAACAATCATACATTGAAGGGCCCATATGGGACCGAACCCTTACTTCTTCCATTTTGTTAAACAAAGGAAGAGGGACTTACCAAAGGTGAGTTATATCGAGCATGTGTTACCCTCCTCGATATCGTTAAACTAAAAATAGGTACTCGTCTATCTGGATGGGGGAAAAATTGAAGGAAGCAAGCCAAGCAGTTTTTGAGAACATTACAAGTAACCCTTATGGTCTCTCTTGAACATGACACTTTGTCTTTGCACACATTTTAATCTATTGAACCTCTACACTGAACCAATCCTCTAATTTCTTTACTCCTTTGGGTCACACGACGAAATTCATAGTATCCATTGCATCATCAAAAGTTTTGGTCCATGTCATGTTTCTGTAGTTGTGCCCCAGTGTTCAAGGGAAGTATCTACCTTGAGAGTCATCCATCAAAAATTCTTGTTTCAATACCCGTGTCAGTCCATGTTCATTTGATCTACCAATTTACATCTCTGTGCTAGTTTCATGTCGTTGATGGGGGATACATCAAGGCCCTCCTTCAACGAGTCTATTCTTGTCGACTTCAACACATTATCCAGGAGCTAGACTTAGAAACTAGTTATTACCTTGGGACCTGCATGCCTCAATGTCAGGCCTCCTCGCATGTGACTGTGGGTTTACATCATTGACCTCTAATCGAATGATTCCACGAATGTTCGACTTCAGCTCATCCATTCACATTCATTGGAATGTACTAGAGTACCTTGGGAATCATTGACATCAATGGTGATTTCCCTCGCACTTGTTAATAATTTACCTCATTGACCGGTAATCAAGTGGTTTCTTCCATGTTAAACATCAGGACATCTATTCACATGGTTAGATTCATACTACATCAGGATCGGTAAGTGTTGGTTGTGGAGCCTAATTATCTTCCTGATTTAGAGGTCTTTTACTTTCAGCCGTGTTTATACCCCATGAAGTATTTACACCCTAGAAGTATGTACACTCTTCCACACGGGGGAGTGCAGAGGGGGGTACCCCCTCTGCGGGGTCTGGGGGGTCTGGGGGCGAGCGGGCCCCCAGCGAGGGTTTGGGGGAGAATCCCCCAAAGCAAAAATGCCTTGTAAAAGTATATTGTAATTTCATTGTAAATCTGGACCGTTCATTATAAGGTCACAGATCTAACGATAGAGATTATGTTAGGGTTTTTTGTCCTATAAGGAAACCCTCTTTTATGAGGGAAATGTATTGCGGCTATGTATGTTGGCGAGTATTGTATTCTGAGAGAGCAGACTATGAGAGAAAGAAGAGGAAGTTACAGCGGGTTTTGCTGTAGGTTGTATCCCTTCATTTTGTTGGATAATAATAAAGACGGGACGTGGCAATTTCTCTGGTGGACGTAGCCCACACTGGGTGAACCACGTAAATCTATGTCTCTCTTGTATTTTGTATCTTTTGTCTTTTGTTTCTGCATTTGTTTTATTTTATTGCTCCGCGGTCCTATTTTTCTAACAACTAGTATCAGAGCGTAAGGTAACTCGCAGGAAAAGAGGGTTCCTGGTTCGAGTNCACCAAGACATGGACAACACTCCAACAAAAATTTACAGTCACTTTCTCATTCGACCATGAGAACCCCAACATGGACATGGCCCTGAAATAGATCAAATATGTCATATTCATTAAAGAACCAGAAGTAGAAGCTATCACGGAGGTACAACAGTGGAATAAGTAGATAGTCAAGGATCTACTATCATGCTATCACGTACAGGAGGAAGACCTGGACAAAGATGATCCGTGCGATATTCAAATCAAAGAAGTCGAAGGCGAAAGAGATGTGGAAGGACCACCCTTAGAGTCATAGGTCGTCTCTGTGTTGATCAATATAAAGAAGGTTAACATAGGGACCTCCAAGAAGCCCAAAATGGCCAGCATTGGATATTACTGGGATGAATAGACACTAGAAAGTATCGCAGAATTATTGTGCGAATACAGCGACTTTTTTCCCACAACATTTACAAAGATGAAAGGCATAGCCAAATAATTAGGAGAAATGAAGATACCACTCAGACCTGATGCGAGACCCATTAAACAATGACCATATAGATTGAATCCCATATATAAATAGAAAGTTAAAGATGAGATCGATAGGATGCTCGAGGTCAGCATCATCGAACTAGTCGAAGAATCAGAATGGATAAGTCTGATGGTAGTACGGGACAAGAAATACGGAAGAGGGATCAAGATATGTGTCGACTTAAGGAAGTTTAATGATGCATGCCTACATGATTCATTCCCCACACCATTCACGAATGAAGTACTCGAGAACATAGGAGGCCACGAAGCCTACTCATTCACCAATGGATTCTCAAGATACCATCAGATTAAAATAGCACAAGAAGATAGACACAAGACCATGTTTGCGACAGAATGGGGATCTTATCAGTATACAGTCATGCCATTCGAATTGAAGAATTCACCTGTGATATTCTCCAAAGTGGTCATTGCAGCATTTAAGGAATTCATCCACCAATTCCTTGAAGTATACCTAGATGATTGGATGGTCTATAGCCTATTGAAAAACCATGTGGAAGTGTTATGACTGATTCTAGAACGATGTAGACAGTGTCAGATATCAATTAATATCAAGAAATGCATATTTGGAACACCATTTTGGATACTATTGGGACACATAGTATGAAAACAGGGTTTCCTAGTGAATCCGGCCAAAATCCCAGTCATTGTTAATCTACCAGCGCCAAAAACAGTCTGACAATTAAGAGAAATGCTAGGACATACGGGATATTATATGAAATTCATCAAAGTCTATGCGTAGATTACAATACCAATGGAAAAACTATTAAAGAAAGATACAAAGTATCAATGGAATGATGAGTACCAACACGGTCTGGATACCCTGAAGGAAAAGATAGTCACTGCACCAATATTGGTCTTTCCAAATTGGGAGAAGACATTCCATGTACATGTAGATGCATCATCGATAGCACTTGGAGCTATCTTGGCGCAACCAAAATCAGGAGACTTGGATCACCCGATAGCGTTCGCAAGAAGAAAGTTATCATATTCAGAATAGAATTACAACATGACAGAGAGAGAAGGTTTAGCTATGGTTTATGCACTATAGAAGTACAGACATTACCTATTGGGAAAACACTTTAAGATGTTTATAGACCACTCATCCATGAAATACCTAGTCAACAAGCCAGTGTTGGGGGGGAGAATATGTCGATGGTTATTGATATTTCAAGAATTTGACTTTGAGGTAATAGTTAAACCAGGAAAACTGAATGCGGGACCTGACCACCTATCAAGGGTAACAAACAAAGAGGAACCAATGAATTTAGAAGACAACTTTCCAGATGCACGGCTATTCTCAGTACAGATTGTTGATGATTACTTCACAGAGATCATCCAGTACTTAAGCACAGGTACTGCACCACAAGAATATACCACCACACAAAAGAAGAACCTGGTAGTTTGCGCAATTGACTATCAATTGGTCGCAGGACATCTATACAATATGGTCACAGATATCATCTTATGAAGATATGTACTAGACCATGAACAACCAAGAATTTTAGCAGAATCCCATGAGGGAATAGCAGGAGGGAATTATGCAGGAAAAGCTACCACACAGAAGGTACTATGTGCAAGATTATGGTGGCCAACGATCCACAGAGACTCAAAAGAATATTGCCAACAATGTGATTTTTGTCAAAGGGTAGGCAAACCCAACAGAAGGGGCAAGATGCCACTACGACCGCAAGTGACACTTCAAGCATTTGACAATTGGGTGATAGACTTCGTGGGACCTATTAACCCACCAGCCAAAAGAACGGGGGCGAGATACATTATCACTGTGATGGAATACCTAACAAGATGGGTGGAAGTTGCACCAGTAAAAGATTACAGCGCAGAGACAGATGCACATTTTTTGTTTGAACAAGTAATTACTAGATTTTGGTGCCCAAGAATTTTGATGAGTGACCAAGGAATTCACTTCATAAACAGCACCATCTGAGTGATGCTGGAAGAGTTTGAAGTTCATCACAAAAAAGAACACTGTATCATCCACAGGCAAATGGCACGATAGAAGCCTTCAACAAAATTCTAGAAAACGCCTTGACAAAGATATGCAACATCAACAGGGATGATTGGGATCCCAAGGTACTAGCAGTATTATGGGTGTATAGAACCACATGAAAAAATATGACTGGCCACACACCATTCAAACTAGTCTATGGTCATGAAGTAGTAGTGCCCATCGAATTTTTAATACCCAGCCTACATGTAGCAGCTATTACGCAAATGACAGAACGAGATGTAGTACAAGAAAGACTGAATCAGTTACTATCAATGTAGGAAGATCAAATCTTGGCAGGATTCATCAACAAGTACATAAAGCAAGAGACAAAGCTTGGCATGAATGCCACATTAAGAGGAAGGCATTCAAGGAAGGAGATCTAGTATTACTCTACAATAGTAAATCATTGCAGCACCCAGGAAAGCTCAGAATGCATTGGCTAGGACCATACGAAGTAAAATATGTCATGGATGGAGGAGTTGTACAGTTAAGAGATCTAGCAGGCGTAGACCTCAGAAGAATGATCAATAGGAACCGGTTGAAGCTATACAAGGACAGTCGACCACCCACTGCGTAGTTATATATATATATATAGAAAACATTGCACAACATGATGGACAAGCCACATATGAAACACGAAGCCGACAGGGAAAAATATAAATGCTATACCGAAAAGGGAAACAAGCAGGAAAAATGGCAAAAGCAGGCCGACAGGACAGCAAGAAGCAGAATTAAAGCAAGGCAAGAATGGATAGGATGTCACACTAAATGTGCCAACTGGAGATAGTAGAGAAGGCATAATGGAAAGTACGAAATTGTCACGGATGCATTGAACCTACAGTTATGGTGCATTAATCGCATGATGGAGGAACCATCCTCGAAAAGTTTCATGATGATCCCATACAACACATGAGCACATTAGCAGCTAGTTTATTCACGAAAGGAGAACAAGAAAAGAGCAACAACAGCAAGAACAAATAGAGTGAAACCACAGAGCTCATTGAAGCCATTTGAACCCTGCAAACATTCGACAGACACCATTATGGCACCACCGAAGCTCGTAGAAGCAGGCCATACGGCCAGATCAACCAGGACTCAAACAAGGTCACAAGGACCACTGGAGGAAAGCGAACAAAAGCCCCCAAAAATCATCGATATTGACGAAATCTCGTTGCCAGAGGAAATTCCAGTAGAGTCCACACAAATACTAGAGGAGGATCCGCAACCACAAATAGAGGCCATGGAACAGGATACACAAGTAGTAGCGCATGAGCCCCAAAACAAATAAGAAGAAACCCACTAGGAAATACCACCAGAAAATGTCAAAGCAGTCGTAGGAGCAACTAGAAGTGCACAGAACCCGGATGCAGCATTGCAACCAGATGTTCCGCAAATACCCATCACAGATTATTTTATGGTCGAGCCGACGAGTGAAATGGCCATGGCTTGGGTAGAATGGATCGCGAAGGAGAAACCATAAGCTATTGCAACCTCAAGCCAACCATTGTGGCAGGAGGACCAAATTTAGATACCAATCTCACCTCGAAATAAACCGGCTGCAGAGATTGTGCTACCTCGCATACCAGAAGGAGTACAGGTGGACCCACAACTTAGGTCACATTGGGAAGCTCAAGTATTTTGACCATGACGTATCAGATGACACCAAATATCTAGATCTTTCACTATAGTTCTTTATGCAAAAAATAGTCGTGAACCAACTCGGAGAAATCATCACTCAGCCACACCAGTGGGCCACTGGACTGGACAGAACGAGAATTCTAGGGTTGTTGAAGATACCACACTTTGGCATAGGCCAATATGCAATAGCATGCGTCAAGAAACCATTATTAGTTATGCATGGAGGGGATATATGGTTGAACAAACCTATCCCCATAACTTTTGAACTCATCATGCAGATAACAAGCCTACCCACCGGGGGTATGGATACCATGTTGATTCTGGACAATAAGTCTAAGGAAAAAACATTAGTAGAAGAGATGAAGAATAAATATGGCACCGATAGGGGAACAAGAGGCATTATAATTAAATGTATCAACGATGTCGCAACACAATAGGGCGCAAAGATATTAGCTTGCAAACTGCTACGAAAATGCTGCAAAGATGAAGTACCGGCAAGAGTCATTGTTGTTGCAGCTCAGTGCGCAGAAGGCACCTTCATGAGTTGGGCGCCATACCTATCAAATTTGTTCCAAATAGACTGCAAATATGCATAGGACGCAGGTATGGAATTTCATTACTCATGGCTGATCACTCTCATAGCTGTCATGGGATGGTGAGAACCAAAATACGTCGTCTTTGCTACCACACCACAGCTAGGAGGAGCAAGATACCGTGTCCTAAGATCCAGTCCATTATCCAAGAATAAGAGGGAGAATGGAATCATATTCAAAGCTTACCTACGGGAGATACAGCAAGCCATCAAATGAGCATGGAGAATAACACCAGAGGTTGTTGCACGATACGGGGACATCACTAATTTATGGGCTAGGCGACAAGTCATGTGGATACAACCAAGGCAGGACCTGGATAAACAGTGGCTACAGATGCGCTGATGCATCACCGAGGGTGATATCAACATGATCATCGGTGAATGGCCTGATGAATGGAGGATTCCAACTATGCCCAGACGAGTACCAAGAAAAACAGCAGAAGCAGAGGTTGTGTAGGTGGAGACACGGCCTCCACAAATCCCAGTACCTAAGAGATGAAGAATGGGCCAACCCAAGATGACTCAGGTAAACGGTGGCTCAGAGAAACCAGGGACCCAGAAGGGAGGAATAGAAACCACCCAGCCGACCAATGGACAGAGGAAATCGGTTGAGCGAGCACAGGAAACCACATCGAACCCCATCACAGAGGAACCAGGGGGGTATAAGAGACCAGCAGTAACGAACCCAGGTGCGTGCAAGAAAATGAAGGCAAAACTACCACCACTGGACTACACAATCATGGAGGATGATGGAGAGATGATTTCCAGGATGGTCCAAGACTGCCTCGCATAAGATTTTGACCATGCCACACACCCCAGGGATAAACTACAGAAGGAACTAACAGAAATGGGACAACTCCTTAAGAAATTTGGGGAAGGCCATATCAAGAGTAGTAGTAGGGGCATAGAGCCATCGACCACATAGATCACAAAAATTATAGTTCTAACATGACCTAGTTCTTTTGATACCCCATGCACATTCCAGAGTCTATATAAAGCCTAGCATGTTGCGAATGGATTAAATTGTGGGACAGACACAACTGAAAGTTTTGGATCATATCCAATTGGTCCTGACATGGATGCCATCAAAATCATTACACAAACTACAGGTTAGCGTCGACCATGAGATACAGTCTCAAGAAAATAAAAATTTAATCAAGCTCCAACAAGCAACAAAGAAGTGGGAAGTGCTGGAGATAGTTTGTGCACAGGAAAAACTGGAAACTAAGGAGGAGAAAGAACGCAGAAATGAGTTGGAATGCAGAGTGGAAGAAGTTTTAGGGAAACTTCCAACTACTATGTAAGGAAATGAACTCCCAGCCGCAGAGAATATCAACCAAATTGCGCAGGAAATTGATCAGTATCAAAAGGAGATCGAGACTCTCTGCGGATAGATTACACCAACAAATCCACCAGCAGTGAAGGAGAAATGGAAGTAGGAAGCAGCAATGCAACTGCAGGAGCTAGAAAAACAGGTCAGCATGGCAGCCAACTTGCTGGATAAAGCAGTGCAACTTTGGACAAATATGGAAGAGGATCCACAAGTCCAACACTAGGACAAGGAGGAGAGGATCAATGCAACGATCCAAGAACTCAAGCAACGACATAAGACCATACCAATTCTAGAACGATTCAAGGGAATGCAAGATCTGAAGAAGATACAGGCAGAACTTATCACTGCGCAAACATAGAAACAGGAGCACCAGGCTCAAATAGAACCGTTGTAGGAACGAGTATCAGAAGTACTTGCACAGGTAGAAGAAGCCAGAAACCAGACAGCACAGACTCATCTAGAATGCATACGACTGATGAGTGAGGAAGTGGCATCTCAGACAGTCGACACCATCAAGGAGAAAACCACATAGGCACTGACAAAAGAAGCAAATTTACAAGAACCATTCCAAACGATTACCAAGAAGATCGAGGAAGCACAAAGAAACAAGGTGACTTGGAACGAGTCACATGTCAATGTTGGGGGCCTGTTGGCACTAGGCCGAAGAGGAAAGAAGAATGATCGTGGGAAAGAAAGAGTAAAAAAAATAGAAGTAACAACTGGTAGAAGAATAGAATGCGCACATGCAAGAAAGTGTGCACAAAGGAAAGTGACAGCTGGAGGAGGAGTAGCACACGTATGGGAGAAATACCTAACGTAATAACGGTTAGGGTTTTGGTAATATTCTGCAAAAAATCTGAAGAGCCCGAAATGTAAAAAATAGATACGAAAGTATCATATAGTGTGGTTCATTAGTAGTTGTTAGCAATTCTCTATAATGTTTTGAATGGTACGAACCGATTTTGTAAGTTGTTGAGAAAAGGAGGTGCGAAGAAAGGTAGATCTGAGGATTAGACTGCAGGTCATGGAGCTTAGTGCAATCTAGTTTGCCTCACATAGATCTTACCCAGTTTTGTGGATAATTGTAAGCCCGAGGCACTGGAAATGCAGAACTATCATAATACAAGAGCCGAGAGCCAAATATTTGTCGACATAGCCCAGGAGGGGGTGAACCATGGTAATCCTCATGTAATTTACTAAATGTATGCATGTTTCTTCTTTCTTTCAACAATTGATGGTTAAATTGAATAAATGATTCAATACATTGTTATGAATCTGCTTATAATTTACTCAAATTAAACTGTGGGATATTCGTATGCGAAACCAAGGAATAAGTACTCTCCCTTAAATCTCATGGTATCTGACCTTAATCAAGGAACCCCTATCCCCTACTCTATCCTAGGTTGTAAACACCTGCGTCTTACAGCCACCCATTTAAAGCTATCTCGGGTGAGACTGCACAGTGCCTTCAAGGTGTTGTGTTGCCTTTTAGTTCACCAGGAGGGCTGATAGTTTTAGAGGCTTTGTTGGAACCCTGAATGACATGAACCCTAGGTCAATAACTCAGATAACCTGAGAAGGGAAGCGAGTAACCAACATCTAGTGATTCATGCTAAACTAACTTCTGATATCCCAAACTTTGACGGTAAACCTAGAGAAGATCTGAATAATCATGTGATGACCTTTCATTTGTGGTGTTCATCAAACTCCTTAATGGGCGATTCTATCCTTTTACATATTTTCCAGTGAATACTCGCAAGCTCAGCTGCCAAGTGGTACATTGAACTACCACATGGTTCTTTCCAAGATTTCAACTCCCTTTCCTTGTCCTTTCTCACGTACTTTAAACTACCCATTCGATACGAGACGGGTACCGAACTTTTGACTTCCCTTCGTCAGACTGACTCTGTGCATATCTCTGATCACGTTCATGAGTGGAGATGATGACAAAGGTTGATCAAAGTGATCATTCCTGACCAGTTACTGGCAGAATGGTTTACTAAATCACTTTTACCCCCGATTGCTCATGATGTCACCATGGGTGGTGTAGTCACCGAGGAATAATCCATTTCTTGGGCTCAGTACTTAGATTTGGTTTATTCCCAATCTGGTACTTTGTATAAGTTGATCCCAAATGTTTCTCGTGCCACTACCGATCCATAAAAACCTTCATCCACGTCACATGCAGATGGATTTATCGGCTCTGTCAACACCCAATCTGCTTCCTAGTCGGTTGGAACTGCAAATCGATCTACTTCGTAATTCACTCCCAGTTTGACCGCACTCTCCTCTACCTCCCACCAAACTCAGATCTCTGAGGTGAATGCAGTTCAATATGCTCCTTCACAACAATCCGGAGGTAAAAAGAAGGCAAAAAATAAACCAAAAAATAATAATAACAATGAACAACTGAAAAATCAAACTCAAATACCTGCTACCAAAAATCAACCACGGCGGAAACTAAAATTCCCATGTATCATTTGTGGTGATGATCACTACACTTGAGACTTTCCACATCGTGATGAAGTGGCCAAACTTTTCTAGATAAATTCACAACCCACCATGCTTACTCATCCTTTTCCACAGCAGCAATCCATGGTTGCTCAAACCCCCTCTCCTGGGGGCAGTTCTAGCCATCCTCATGATGAGGCCTCAACAAGTTCCCATATTTATATGTTTCATGGGATTAATTTGACCACTCTCTCTACGACATACGACACACTAGCTAAACCTGACAAAGACAAGGTCACTAACGGTTATTTACCAGATCCATCAACATCCTCTGTTAGTCCTCCATCTATTAGTCCTCTATCTGGACCACTTCAGAGAGAGAAACCTTTGTTCGAATCTATATTATGCCCTCCCAAGAGCACTATCCGTAAATCTACTTTTAATCCTAGTTCACGTGCCACCCAAAACTACAACATTGTTGAAGATTTGGCTGAGGCACCGTGTGCTATGTCTGTGTTAGAAGTTCTATGGCACTTCCCAAGTCAACATAGAACACTCTTGGATTCTATTAGCACTTATGATCCTGATTCATCCAACAATATCATGTTTAATGGATAATTATAAGTCTCGACTCTCTCACCAACTAGCTTTTCAAATCAATGTTGTTGTTCACAATCAACAAATTCACCGAACTATCTTGGATGAGGGAGCCTCTACTTGTGTAATGTCTTTAACCTGTTGGAAAATATTAAAATCACCCACACTTAACAAATCCCCTATGATGCTACGCGCATTTGATGGGAGAGGTTTTCATCCTCACAGACTTTTACCGTCCTTAGTCGTTCAGTTGGGCGGCAAAACCGTTATTGTTGATGTCGAGGTGGTTGATGCTCCCCTCAATTACAACTTGTTACTCAGAAGAAGTTTGTTTTATGCTATGATTTTCGTTGCTTCGTCGATGTTTCGATGTGTACAATTTCCTCATCAAGGAAAAATTGTCACTGTCAATCAGTTACATTTTTGTACACCCGATGCTCACGCTCCCACTACCAACAACATTCCTTTCTTGGGAGACCACAAAATCACGTATAAAAGCATTGGTGTTGGCTTGTTGAAATATTCTAGCCTTATGGGTACCTTCCCTACACCACTTCCACCGAATACACATCATATTTCCACTGTCAATATGATTTCAACCACGGCTTATCAATCTTTGGAATCATCTGACTCTTGGATTGCACCTAGTCCTTTGAAATTCGATGCACTAGGTGACACCATGCCACTTAATCCAGCCGAAACATAATACACTTCTCCCTCTTCGTATGACCAACATCTATTGGCACCCGACAGTTACTCGATGCCATCACAATTAAATTCCTTTTCATCTACATTCAACTACATTTCCCCAATTTTTCCTTCTGATGAATCTATTTTGGAAATTATTAGCATCAACGAACTACCTTGGGATCATAACCATCATCGATCATATTTTCTTCTCCCACTTGAAGAAATCCAGGAAGATATACGCTCTATATTCCCTCTCGATATTGTTGATTTTTCACCATCTCCCATTACTTCGACTTCTGATGACTTAGATCCGGTAGTTGACATAGTAATATCTTCAGTAGGGCTATTGGAACCTGATATCTCTACCCTTATCGAGGTCGTCAACATGTATCCCTTCCAGCGTTCTTTTCTTCCATCAAGAGAATCTCTCCTAGAAGCCATGGTTGATATTAATCCCTTGACATGTATTCCTTCCAAAGAATTATCCTCTTGGAAGTCATGATCAAGTAGTCACGAGCATAGTTTATCTTCTCTATGGAAAGCTCGTTAAAAAATGAAACAAAGTTCACGAGCATAGTTTTCTTCTATGTGTCAAGCTCGTTAAAAAATGAAACAACAATCTAGGGATTCAACCTGGAGCCTTGAGCATAGTTCTTTTCCTGTGTCAATCTCGTTAAAAAATGAAACAGTCACCTCTCCTGTCAGGTCGAGTCTTTCGCCAAGATCTCATAGATGTCGAGTCGAGTATTTCGTTAGGTCTCATTTTTTAACCTTCATTTCATCCACCTGTATCCTTTTTCTCCATCTAGTAGAGAAATTGGTGACCACCGCAAAGTCGGTGAATGAATTGAAGCTTGGGGGGGGCATGTCTCTAGCCTTTGATGATCATTCTGGACTTAAGACACTAGCTTTCAAGCTAGGCGTAGAGTACCGAGCTTAGTCTTTGTTCTTTTCCATGCTTGTAAAAACATGATAATGTAACCGAGCAACCTTTTATCTCTTTTTTGGGCTCGCATGGTTACATGAAAAAAGGAACCCCTAGAGTCTCCTTTAATATTTTTTTAGACTCTCTAAACATGAAAATATTTTCGAGTGATCTTGCTTCCTTTCCCACTCATTAAAAGGTTTGAAAGGGCGTCTTTCAAGTGATAATTTATCTCTTTTTTGGCCTCGCAAGACTAAAATTATGAAAAAGGACAACATTGGAGTCATCTTTAAGTCATTTTCAGACTCTCTAAATATGAAAAACCACCGAGTTTACCTTCTATGGACTCGTTAAACAATCATACATTGAAGGGCCCATATGGGACCGAACCCTTACTTCTTCCATTTTGTTAAACAAAGGAAGAGGGACTTACCAAAGGTGAGTTATATCGAGCATGTGTTACCCTCCTCGATATCGTTAAACTAAAAATAGGTACTCGTCTATCTGGATGGGGGAAAAATTGAAGGAAGCAAGCCAAGCAGTTTTTGAGAACATTACAAGTAACCCTTATGGTCTCTCTTGAACATGACACTTTGTCTTTGCACACATTTTAATCTATTGAACCTCTACACTGAACCAATCCTCTAATTTCTTTACTCCTTTGGGTCACACGACGAAATTCATAGTATCCATTGCATCATCAAAAGTTTTGGTCCATGTCATGTTTCTGTAGTTGTGCCCCAGTGTTCAAGGGAAGTATCTACCTTGAGAGTCATCCATCAAAAATTCTTGTTTCAATACCCGTGTCAGTCCATGTTCATTTGATCTACCAATTTACATCTCTGTGCTAGTTTCATGTCGTTGATGGGGGATACATCAAGGCCCTCCTTCAACGAGTCTATTCTTGTCGACTTCAACACATTATCCAGGAGCTAGACTTAGAAACTAGTTATTACCTTGGGACCTGCATGCCTCAATGTCAGGCCTCCTCGCATGTGACTGTGGGTTTACATCATTGACCTCTAATCGAATGATTCCACGAATGTTCGACTTCAGCTCATCCATTCACATTCATTGGAATGTACTAGAGTACCTTGGGAATCATTGACATCAATGGTGATTTCCCTCGCACTTGTTAATAATTTACCTCATTGACCGGTAATCAAGTGGTTTCTTCCATGTTAAACATCAGGACATCTATTCACATGGTTAGATTCATACTACATCAGGATCGGTAAGTGTTGGTTGTGGAGCCTAATTATCTTCCTGATTTAGAGGTCTTTTACTTTCAGCCGTGTTTATACCCCATGAAGTATTTACACCCTAGAAGTATGTACACTCTTCCACACGGGGGAGTGCAGAGGGGGGTACCCCCTCTGCGGGGTCTGGGGGGTCTGGGGGCGAGCGGGCCCCCAGCGAGGGTTTGGGGGAGAATCCCCCAAAGCAAAAATGCCTTGTAAAAGTATATTGTAATTTCATTGTAAATCTGGACCGTTCATTATAAGGTCACAGATCTAACGATAGAGATTATGTTAGGGTTTTTTGTCCTATAAGGAAACCCTCTTTTATGAGGGAAATGTATTGCGGCTATGTATGTTGGCGAGTATTGTATTCTGAGAGAGCAGACTATGAGAGAAAGAAGAGGAAGTTACAGCGGGTTTTGCTGTAGGTTGTATCCCTTCATTTTGTTGGATAATAATAAAGACGGGACGTGGCAATTTCTCTGGTGGACGTAGCCCACACTGGGTGAACCACGTAAATCTATGTCTCTCTTGTATTTTGTATCTTTTGTCTTTTGTTTCTGCATTTGTTTTATTTTATTGCTCCGCGGTCCTATTTTTCTAACAACTAGTATCAGAGCGTAAGGTAACTCGCAGGAAAAGAGGGTTCCTGGTTCGAGTNCCTGATTTAGAGGTCTTTTACTTTCAGCCGTGTTTATACCCCATGAAGTATTTACACCCTAGAAGTATGTACACTCTTCCACACGGGGGAGTGCAGAGGGGGGGTACCCCCTCTGCGGGGTCCGGGGGGTCTGGGGGCAAGCGGGCCCCCAGGGAGGGTTTGGGGGCGAATCCCCCAAAGAAAAAATGCCTTGTAAAAGTATATTGTAATTTCATTGTAAATCTGGACCGTTCATTATAAGGTCACAGATCTAACGATAGAGATTATGTTAGGGTTTTTTGTCCTAGAAGGAAACCCTCTTTTATGAGGGAAATGTATTGCGGCTATGTATGTTGGCGAGTATTGTATTCTGAGAGAGGAGACTATGAGAGAAAGAAGAGGAAGTTACAGTGGCTTTTGCTGTAGGTTGTATCCCTTCATTTTGTTGGATAATAATAAAGACGGGACGTGGAAATTTATCTGGTGGACGTAGCCCACACTGGGTGAACCACGTAAATCTGTGTCTCTCTTGTATTTTGTATATTTTGTCTTTTGTTTCTGCATTTGTTTTATTTTATTGCTCCGCGGTCCTATTTTTCTAACAACTAGTATCAGAGCGTAAGGTAACTCGCAGGAAAAGAGGGTTCCTGGTTCGAGTGGGAGCAATGTCGGAAGATGGAAAGTTTAGGGTCGAGAAATTTAACGGCCAAAACTACCAGTTATGGAAGTTACAGATGGAAGATTATTTATATCAGAAGGATCTATTCCTACCATTGAGCGGAGTAGCAAAGAAGCCGACGGCCATGAAGGATGAAGAATGGGATATTCTTGACAGAAAGGCTCTAGGAACAATATGGTTGAGCCTGGCAGCGTCGGTGGCTTTCAATATCTTGAAAGAAAAGACAACTAAGGGTTTGATGGACACATTGGCCAAATTGTATGAAAAACCCTCAGTGTCCAATAAGGTATTTCTAATGAAGAGATTATTTAATATGAATATGTCGGAAGGTGGGTCTGTTGCAGATCATTTAAATGAATTTAATATGATTACTAATCAACTAAGTTCTATAAAAGTGGACTTTGATGATGAGGTTAGGGCTCTTCTAATATTGTTCTCATTGCCAGAAAGTTGGAACGGCTTGATCATGGTTGTAAGTAACTCTGTCTCTAGTTCAAATACTTTAAAATTTGATGATGTTGTTGGTGTTATCCTCAGTGAGAAAATGCGACGGAAAAGCACAGGTGAGACATCAGGTAATGCGTTGAACATGGAGAACAGGGGAAGACAAAAGGTTAGAGGAAAAGGCTCAAGGAACCATAGGAATTTTAGGAAGGGAAGATCCAAATCCATACCTGGAAAGATAGAGTGCTGGAATTCTGGGAAGAATGGACATCTGAAGAAAGACTGCAGAGCTCCAAAGAAACAAAGAGATGGACAGCAGGAGAGAAATCAGGAAGCAAATGCAATAGGTGATGTGTTACAAGATGTTTTGATTCTTTCTGTAGATAATTGATCCAGGTGGATATCGGTGGCCACCCACCATTTCCAAATGGCTCAAAACAGTTTTCTGGCCATTTTGGAAATTTATTATTTTTAGCAAGTTTTAACTTTTGGGACCATTTTGAGGGTCCAAATGAAGGTTTTTCTAGATAGAGGTTCTCAATGATATCCAAAGGCATAATTTATCCCCCAAAATGAATCTCCTCGACAATACCTTTCCAACGAGCTATCACACGCCTAAAACAGAGATCGTATGCAAAAGTTACGACGCTGGGAAGTTGATGCACCAACTTACCCAGACGGGGCCCACATGACTTTTGGCGCTTCATCTCCTAGGGTTAGGTTTTTGGATGTCTAGGACTTTTGGCATTCCCATTTATTGTAAAAGGGCCTTCATTGCCTCATTGTAACCATCTTCTTGTGAATGCGAGTAGCCATCACATCTCTTCTCAGAGATAAGCTGCCACCATTCTAACGAGTCTTTCACTCTGTATTTTTACAGTCTCTGTACATTTCTCTTATTAATAGAAATTATGTATTACTGTATATCTATGTTTATGGTTGCATCTCTGATACATTTCTGTTATATTATTGAATATCTACAATATCTTTGTACATTTCTTTATTATATCTCCGCTCTCATTTCGTGCCGAAAATAATCCGGATCAATAATATTTCTGAGTCTTGGGTAGTAGATTCAAGGGCTTCATTTCATGCCACACCCCATAGGAAACATTTTCTAGATTAAGTTCAAGGTGATTTTGGACA
>JZKD02S2440373.1:0-27568 GCA_000966675.3 Picea glauca
GCTCCTACTCCTAAAGCTAAGAAAAAGGCAACTCTTGCTTATGTTTCTTCTTTACCAAGAAAGAGAACTCGGTCAGAAACGTTAAGTGCAACAGGAGTTCAGGCCCCCATTGTAACTGACAGCACGACAACTACTTCTACTGTTGAGCCGGCAATAACTCAGAATCCTTCTATTGTTGCAACAGTCGTTCAAACCCCTACTGTCAATGTCACTGAATTGCCTCAGAAAATAAAACGTCAATCTAGAAGGAAATCTCAGAAAGATATCAACAGAGTTACTATGACAGAGTGTCCTAATCTTGTTGATACTCAGACACTTCCAGATTTTGATATCAATGATACCAATCTAAGTGAAAGGCTAACTGATTTTATGGAGGTACGAATTCATGGTTTCACCTTGTGCAAGGAATTCCAAGACACTATTTTATCCTTGCAGGCCGAATGTCAACGAGTTGCACCAGAATCATTGGCTCTGCTTGATGATTATGTACATCATTCGTCAGGTGACGAGGTACAAATATTACCAGACCCCAGCATCTCAGAATTTCCTCCTTGTATGGTTGTTGAAGAACTCCCCCCTTCTTCTAGCTTGATTATCGAAGAACACCCTCCTTCTCCTGAACCTAAGAGGAGATCTTTTGTTTTTATATCTACATTACCAAAAAGGAGAACTAGGTCAGCAAGACTTGTTGAAGCTGCAGTTGGATGGACAAATATAGAGAAAGCAGTGCCCATTCTTCACCCATTATCCTTGGTTTTTCAAAACAAGGTTGTTACACAAGAATCGGCCTCTTCCCCGAACTTAGTTGCCACACAAGAACTAGATAACCAGGAAGAGGTTGTCACACAAGAACTAGCTGACCAGGAAGAGGCTCTCACATAAGAACCAGCTGACCAGGAAGAGGTTGTCACACAAGAACCAGTCATGCCAGATGTAATTGTTACACAAGAACTAGTTACAGAAACTAGAGAGGATAATGATGATGTGCCACTTGCTCAGCTATTTGCTCAGATTGAAAAGAAGATACAAGGTATTGATAATTCCGGGATTGCTAAACTAAGGAAAGAAAATGACCACCTCAAAGCACAGTTAGAGTCCCTAACGAAGGACTTGCAGGTTGCTCAACAAAGAAACTCAGGGAATTAAACTTTGGGAATATTAGCTCAAGCAACAATTGTTATGAAGGAAAATGAAGAGCACGTGTGCTACCAATGTGGTGATATTTATTTTCAGGCAGGATATAAAATTGTCAAAGTACCAATGAATGGACAGGCTGAGGAACCAGCCAATTTCTCAGTGAAAACAGAATGTGACCTTACTGTTCCACAAGAACCAGTAAGCCAGAGGAGATCTCGACGTCATAAAGTAGTTGTTGGTTTACCAGCAGCTTTAAAACAAACACCTCTGTTACACTTACCAGCCGTAACTCCAGCAACTCAGGCTACTTCTGTTCTTGAAGACAAAGCAACACAGACAGATTTTTGAAAATGGCAGTTGTTGGGGGTACACACAGGTTTTTCCAATACTGGTACTTAGTGATTGTCTTAGCAATTTTGCACTGGAGGAGTCACCTCCTTAACTTAGACTCTGAGTAAGGCTTGAATGAGGTTTGCATGAGTACATGCAATGTTTTCAGTTGGGGGGCATGTTAGGACCCAGAAATGTCCCTTTTTCACCATCTCTTTTGCTCATTCAACCTTACCAATTCTATGCTAAATGCTTAATAATTGTTTCTAAGACCCTTTTTCCCATGGTATGCATCATTAATCTTGCATTTATATTTTATTCACTTTAACATGTTGGATTGGTAGCATTTCTCATATTTTACCCATGAATATTCAACTAATGATTAAAATGTGTAGAACAGCCAAGTCTTAAAGAAAGATCTTTTTTGTTACACAAGGTTGTTACAACTGTGCGCCAACTCTGCATGTTGTTACACGACTACAACAATTGTGCACCCTTTTTGGAAGCTGCTACACCTGCTGCAATAGATATCCACCGATCCTGGATGCTAGTCCCTCATGCAAATTCGAATCATGAAGACTGATCCTCAAGGCTGTTACACGTTTTGGTTCACATTAACAATGAAGATCATATAACAGATTTTGTATATCATACGAACAGCTTGAGAATCTTCGATTCTCAAAGATGTTCTGAGTCCGTTTTCAACTAAATAACTCTGTCTTTAAATAGCAAAGCCTTTGTAATCATTACTACCGAATTTTAGTTGTGAACAGAGAGTGGAGAATAGCACATTGTATCTGAACCTTTTTGGTGAATTAATAAAGAAGTGGATTGAGTTTCGTTAACCTACTGTATTCTATTTTCGAGTGGATTCAGTGAGAGGGAAAGGGCCCACCTTCCTCAAAAACTCCCCTCTATTTTGTTGTTTTAGATTAACCGCTTTGATTTGGATAATTGATATGTTTAGCATTTCTATCATATATCTGTTGTTACAATCAGTTCCTTTCTGTTTAAATGTGCATCGGTGTGTCTCATGAGAATTAGAGTAAATTGTTCAACACTGCTGGAGAATTGATTTCCTTTCCTGCATTAGACTTTTTCTCTAAAAACAAAAGTGTGAATTCCTTTTCTGCAGTTAAGTATGTCTCCTTTCAGCAAGTAGCACACAGTTTCTTTCTGCAAGAGTAAAATAGAAAGTTAGAATAAATTAGATAATCCAGGATTCTTATGCACCCATCAGTTCAGGATTTCATTGACGCAAGTGTGATTTCGATTATGTAGAAACTCCAGCCGTGTCAGCAACTTGTGTTAAAGTTCAACCTTTCAATTTGGTTTCTTACTACAATTTGAATAATGTTGCTTCCATAATCTAGCATAGACTATGCACAATTATCTTGCAATAAAAAAACTTCCCTGGGTTTGACAATTTATATTGAACACCTTAATTATCTATTTAATTAGACAATTAAAGTGTCCAATAGTAGGACCGTTGATCTTCCAGATATTTCTCCACCACCAGAGTGGTTCAGCTTGAGATGTTTCTTGTATTAGGTGTAAATATCCTTCCTTTGGGGTGTAGATGCCTAAATAAATTGTGTCCCGCACCAATTCATATTCTTGTTCTCTTATCCTGATTTGTGAAATTTTTAGGGCTATTAGGTAACTCTCCAATTCTACTGACTCCTCAATGTTTAATTCGAGACTGGTGGCAGATTTCTACCCTTAAACCCAAAGAGTAGTGGAAGATTGGTCAGCAAACGAGTTTAAGGTAATCCATCCTTTTTGTTTTAAGGTAGATAGTAGAAGGTATGAAAGTAAGTGTTTTCCTTCGCTTCCCGTCCAGGGATATGCCCCTAACCTTACCCGAAGTCTATTTCCTACCTTCCAAGTAAGACCATCCCCTATTACAGGGAAAGACTTTAAAATTTCCTTCCAAATTGTTGAAGCTCCTTTGAGAGTTTTAGGAGTTCATCTGATCCATGATTCAATTAGTCTGGTTCAATGTACTTTTTAATGACAACCTTTGTCCAGAGGTTGTTTTTAGATACTAGGCACCATCCCCCTTTTACAACTAATGCTTTGGAGAAAACATGTATATTTTTTAAGCCACGTCCTCCTAAAGCCTTTGGGACTGCAATCCTCTTCCATCTTACCCAAGGGGTCACATTTGTATCTTTCTTTCCACTCCATAGAAATCTGAAAGAGAGTTTTCCAGCTACCTCCAAAGTTCCTTTTGGGATCCAAGACAGAGACATCCAAAATACTGGGATGGCTTCCAATACTGATCTTACTAGAACTAATCTGCCAGCCCTAGAAATACATTTATGACTCCAAGAATTTAACCTTTTTTCTAATTTTTTGAGAAGCCAAGTCCAATCCTCCTTCCTCTAATCATTTGGTTTCAAGGAGAACCCCAGGTACTTGAGACCTTCATCAATCATTTTCTCTTCAAAAGGGAAGAAAAGTCGATAACGTTTTTTTTCCCATTCTGAGAGGCAAAAGGTGGTAAGGGTAGACTTTCCTTCATTTATAGTCATTCATGTCGCTTTGGAGAAAAGCTTCAAAGTGTTATTGAGAGTCTTTGTCCCCTCTTGTTCCTGTGGTGAAGACAAGGATGTCGTCTACAAAGAGAAGGTGTGTAATGTGTAGATTATTGGAGATATTGATATCTGGGAAGGACCCAGACCATTTTTCTGATGTGATAGCCATGTTAAGTCCTTCAATGATGAGAAGAAAAAGAAGAGGAGAAAGTGGACAGAATTGTCTTAAGCCCCTTTCAGATCTAAAGAAGGTCATGGATGAACCATTTATGGGCATTGAGAAGGTCACAGTTGTAATGCAACATATAATCCATCTGATGAAAGGAATTGTAAAGCTTAGATGTGTTAAAAGTAGTCAGATATAGAGCCAACTTACCCTGTCATAGGCTTTGGAAAGATCAATTTTTAGTACCGCACTCTTTAGCTTCCTGGTATTTATGTTGCGTAGGGCTTCCCGTGCCACTCCTATTGCTTCGTGAATCTGTCTACCTTCCAAGAACCCAAATTGTTCCAATGAAATTTTCTCAGAAAGTACCCTCTTAAGTCTTCTTGCCATGAGTTTGGAAATGATCTTGTAGATACAGTTGCATAGAGAGATTTTCCTGAAATCATCCAAGGTGTCTAGATTGTCCTTTTTTGGGATAAAAGCAATGAAGGTTGAATTTAAACGAAGTGGAATTTGTCCAAAAAGCCTTGTCTCTTCAACTAGGCTTAGTAAGTCTTGTCCAATAAGATCAAATAAACCTAGAAAGAACTCAATTGTCCATCCATCTGGTCCCGGGCTTTTTTCCTTTTGAAAGTTGTTCATTACATTCTTTAGTTCTTCTAGGGTTACCTTTTCCATAAGCATTTTGTTGTCTTCCTCACTTGTAAAGCCAGGAAAGTGTTGTACCACTCGAATCACTTCTTCAATAGTGGCCTTGTTTTATGCTTTGTAGAGGTCCTAGAAGAAGTTTTTTCCAATTTTTGTCATTCCTTCAAAAGTATGCTCCTTTTTTCTGCCATGATCTTTTAGTTGCCAAATTGAATTTGTGCATTTCCTGCCTTTTGCATATGCTTGGAAGAACTTTGTGTTCTCGTCTCCACTCTTCAACCAAGTGGCTCTGCTTTTTAATCTCCAGGTTTCTTCTTTTTCCTTTAATAGTTTGTTTCTCCTTTCTTCCAATTTTAGCAGATTTAATTTGGCATTTGTTGAGTCAAATCCTCCACCCTCTTCTTCCGAGATAAGGTTTAATTGTGATTCAAAATCCCTTAGTTCCAAATCCTCTTTTGGAAGTTTCTGATGAGCCCATTTCTTTGTTTTCTCTTTGATTATGTGAAGATTTTTAACAAAGTGTAAACCTGCCACCTCAGTGCTCTCTGGGTTATATACCCGCCAATTTTCCTTAACCAACTTTAAAAAAGTGTCGTCATTGAGCCAAGTTCTATTAAATTTGAAAGGATTGGGTGGCTTATCCATCCCAGTTCTTAATTCAAGAAAAATCGGATAATGATCAGAGATTCCCCCGTGTCCTATCCATTGTTTCAAATGAAAGGATTTTTCTAATAGTGTATCCTTTATAAAAAAAATGATCCAGTCTTTTTGCTATGTTGTCTTCTCCGACTTTGTTATTTCTCCAAGTAGGTTTGAATTTGACCGGCTCAATATCCAATAAATTGAGTTCTTCCCGTTTTTGTGTGAAGTAGCTTGAGAGGGGGTCCAATACCGCATGAGTTTCCCATACTTCTTTAAAACCCAAAGAGAAGTTTAAGTCTCCTCCCAAGATTAAGAGTTTTTCTTTTAAGAAGGACTTGGAGAAGAAAGTGTCCCAGTAAGTGCCTCTGTTATGACAGGGACCATAGATGTTTACAATATGGAGGGATTCTTCAAGTTCTTTTGAGGTCATTGTGATCCCAAGTCCAGAGTCAAAACCACAAGAGTTAATGACTTTTATAGTACGAGAGTTCCATCCAATAGCTAGTCCTCCTGATCTCTCGATAGAGTCCAAAGTAATGAAACTCCAGTCGAGTAATTGTATTAGATGTTATATCTTATTGTTTCTTTATACTTATTCTAATTGGATTATCTTGGTTATAGATGAGATTTTTCAGTAGAGGCAACTATGGTGGAGGAAATAGAGGCAGAGGAAACAGAGAAAGGAGTCTAAATGATTTTTGGTAAAGAAGAAACAAGAGGTTATGATTTTCCATTCACTTTGATGCTGACTTTGAAGAGTTCAAACAACTTTTGCAGACAAGTTTCTTGAACCTAGATGGGAATAGAGCCTTCTGACCTCCTCCTTAACCAGAAACAACACTATTCCATCCTCATCCTAGCATTTCTAGCAGACCATTGTAACCACATGTATCCTTTCCGCCAAAAGTTCCAGCCAATGATGGTTGGAATGACATTGTACTACCTCCCCAAACACATTTTGATAGATGGCCCACGATGTCTTTCTCATTACCTCCTCCTCCTCTTAAGAAACCAGCTCAATACATTCCATCAGTGACATCACAAGCTCATTCAGCTCAGCCCTTGAAAATACTTAAGTCTCTTGCTCAAGAATATGAACCTAGTAAAGGAAAACAACTAGCCAATTCTGCTAATTCTGATCATTCTGAGACATCCTCACACTCAGTCACATCCTATTCCCAACACCCCATATGTGAAGACAGAAATATCTATTTTGGAGATATGCACCTAGAGGCATCATCATTCGAAGGTAAAATGCCTTTCAAGGTAGATTCACAAGTGCTGAAAGTGCTAGATTCCAAAGATAATGGACAAAGGCAAACTTCCTCACATAAAAAATAATTATTATTTTTTTCATGATCTTTTATTTTGACTATTGAGAAAGAATTCACTTATTTTGGACAACATATATTTTTTATAGCAGATATTTTGGGACACCATGATGACTTATTTATTTTGAAGACATATGCATATATATATTCGATATTTGGGAGTCACAAGTGTCCATTGGGATACTTTATTGTGGCCTAATTGGATATTTATATGTTATAATATTTTGAGTGACAAGGGATGCATATTTATCTATGGAGGAACAAGGTAATAAAAAATAAGGATACGTAAGGGGTCCCCACCTATTAGTTAGTATTTTTTATAACCTTATCATTATTTATTAATATTTATTTATGAGTTGTCCTTGTCTAACTAAAAGTTACTTAAGTAACTTAACTAAAAGTTGTTGGAACTACCCAAAACTACTTTTGGAGAATAAAAGAAGGACTTGAGGGACAAGCAAAAAGGGAGAGAGAATAGAAGCAAAAACTCTAATAAGGTTTGCTCTTGCTCCAAAGTGATATTACATTAATACTTCATTCATTTTTTAATCACTTAAAGGCTGAAATCTTCTTGTTGATAGTAGGGTCTTACTGAAGGTGGCAATAAGAAGGACCAAGAAGCATAGATTGTTGACATGTTTAAGAAGGTGATCATTTTTTTATAGTTTGTTAATTCTTATTTGATTTCTGAATTAATTTTCAGTGGTAATTAGGATTATTTTGCAGAGTCAAGGAAGTGACATACTATGGCTTGTTGATCCAATTTTTTTCAGCCTTGGTTTTACTTATAAGACACTAGTCATCTCTGTGTGATGTAACATTCCACCTCTGAGTTCTAGGTCTTATTCTGGTCCTTACCCATACTGGGGTATGAAAGAATTATTTTGTCTGTGATTCAAAACTAAATTAATAAAATCATTAATGGATTTGGTCTCAACTTTGGTTTTCATGTGTAATCTTTATTTCAAATTTTGTTTTATGATTGTTTCATTAAATTTGTTATAATTTTTTGTTGCAAACATTTATTTATTTCTTTGCAAAAACACAACATAAAATACAAAATTAGGCTCAAGTTCATATTCCTTTAGGACTAATTGATATTTTTGTGAAAAGGCTATAAACATAGAGTAATAATTGTTGGAAGATTGGTTGTTGTCATTGATGTCAACCCTAGCCATTGGCTTTTGGACCCCGCAGTTGATCGAAGTAGATAGACATGAAGGAAATTGCACATGAAAATACAACACCCATGAATGGATATTATAAGTCATGTCGCTTCCGGTGGTATGTGGCACGTCACGTGGATCCTCACGATTGAGGAGAAATGAATTTTTGAAGATGACAATGTGAATTGAAGCAGAAACTACATGTCGTCCCTAATGTTAAAAGGAAGTGACATAAAGGGTATAAACACATCTCATTATACATTCATTTTTCAACACACACAAGTTTATTAATGAACAAGGAGATATAAGTCGAATTTATGAGGAAATTTGAAGTAAAGAAGGTCGAATTTCAAGGGAGGATGAAGTATTTTGGTGATGTGTTCTAAGGTATGTTGTTTACAGGTCATCTTACCATTTTCGCTATAAATTTGTTTCTAGAATGATTCAGATGGTGAAATTTGGAGGCTATTGAGAAGACATATCTAGGTACCCGTGGTAAAAATTTCATCTCTTTATTCGCTATAATTTTGGAGATACGCTCTATGGAATATAGGATTTTTTACTAGTCCTAAAGCTAGTCATAAACAGGTGTTTCGGGTAAAAAAGTCATAACATCTTCATAGAGAATCCAAATGAAGTGAGACCAATTAAATTGGAAAGAGTACGGGCTGTAGTTTCCTTTGTACGAATTTTAGAATCTGATGTTAAATATTGAGTGTGGGGCATTATGTACAAGTTTGTTCTCCTGAATAAACCAGAATTGAATAAGGTCTACCATTTTCTCTATAACTCCTTTTATGGGAGGATTCAAGGAGTCAAACTTGGAGGAGTTTCAGAGAATACATTGAGTAATATTATCTACATGATCAGAGTATTCCAAGAAGTGAATAATTTCAGAAATTGAAGAAGTCTCAAGAAGTATTATTAGGTTCTATGTGATGGTTGGTTGATGGTGATAATTTAATGTAAAGTTTTATTATCTCTCCTATATTATTGGGTGGAAGGAAGGGGAAAAGATGGAGAGGTCAACCCTCTCTTGATATTGGGTATCTTCCTTTTGGAGGTTTATCCCTCATTTTATATTTGGAAGTTGTAGCTACCTTTGGAAGTCATTACTTCCTTTGAACAATAATACATGATTACTTCTTTTATATTGTGCATGGTGTATCGATGTATCTCTTATACTATTCTTCATTGTTCATTGGATAGTCTTCATTATTGATTGGATATAAATTGAATACATGATCTTATTGAGGTACAAGTTCAAAAATACTAATTCTCTAAATACTGATTCACCCCCCTCTCAGTATTTCCAACAATAATCATGCCTATCTTGATTTAGCCCAACAAGATTCAAAAATGTTGGTATAAGGAAATCCATTCCCTTTCATCAACATTTATTTGGTGACCATACTGGGGAATTTATCCATATTTCTCTCATGGTTGTATATTATTTTTTCTATACTTAGTTTTCTTCTTTTATTTTTTCATTTTATGACTTTGTCTGTTGTATGAAAACCTAACATTAGAGACGGTTTAGATTATCAAACTAGTATCTCTTTGAATTTATTTAATTTGATTTTAGAAACTGCTCATAGTCACTCTAAACTTCATCATTTTTGGGAGGTTATTGCTAGATACGTTAGAATCTATGAACAGTGGAAAGCCCAGCAAAGGCAAGCCCGAAATCATCCCCCTCGGTAAGAGGTTCACATATGTCCTCTGGATCTTGTTCTTCTCAGAGAATAAGAGGTTTATCTTCTGAGATCAATCATGTATCTGAAATAGGAAGAAGAAAAGTTATTTTAGAAATTTTGTTACTTAAACATCGAAGATATTTATCTGACTCTTCTAGTTCATCAATATCTTCAATTTCTATCACTTTCAAGATGACATTTTCTAGTACTAGTACATCCTCTTCTTTGCAAGCCTCTTCATCGTCAATAATTGAAATCATATTTAGCCATCACATCCTAATCTATTCTATGACAAATCATGCCAAGGTGATTAAAAAATTTGGTTTATTTCAGTTTGAAGAATATCCAACCACTACATCGTGGCACGTGTTTTCACCTTTAAATCTTACCCCAGCTGTAAATCCCCTCCCTAAACTTAAAGATCAATTGACTAAGTTCCCAGGGAATGGCACCATTTCCACTAAAGAACATTTAATTGCATTTTCTAATGCATGTCATAACATAGGTGCAAATGATAGTGACACTTGCATGCACTTATTTGTCAATTCTTTAGAAGGGAAAGTTGGTGCAAATTTCATCGAAGTACCTCCTAAAGTCTTTTCGACTTGGGATGAATTGACCTATTGGTTTAAATCAACCTATGGGTAGCCTAAAAACCCAACATATCAATTACGGGATTATAATAATATTGTTTATAACAATGGTGAAACGATCAAGTCTTTCAATATCTGCTTCACCAAATTATACAATCAAATCCCTGAGTTAATCTGACCTCATAACCAAGCTTCTTTTATCCAATATTATAATGCATCACCTTCTTCTTATCGTCAAATAATAGAAGAGAAAAATGTCATGAATATAGGGTCTACACTTCAAACCTACTTAGAGTATGAAGAGCAATTGGAAAGAAAGTGTCTTCCCAAGGAAGATTTTGTAAAACGAACTGATATGTCTAAAATTTTGTAGCTTGTCCAAGATATGAGCAATCGAATTATTGCTTATGAGAGGAAAGGGGTCACCTCAACTTTGTCTCCTATTGAGTCTCCCACCTAATACGTTATGAGGAATCATCCAACTAATACTATATTCCATAATCAGCCAAAAGTTATTCTCTCTAGGGCTTGGTGTAATTTATGTGATGATAACCATGAGGAAAGTACTTGTGAAGTTAAGAAAAGAGCACATGATCAATCTTTGGAAAAAATACTGGAATTACTATTGTTGCGTAAGAAGTAATGTTGGTTGATACTAGGAATAAATCGTATGCAAATAAGGGAAAGGGTGGTAACCCTAAGACTACCTTTGCTCCTAGTTCCTCTTCCAAAAACGCAAACCGTTGGGTTGTCATGACAACTCAAAGTCGAGAGGCATCAACCTCTTTTCCTCCATAAAAATACAACATTCTTAATCAATTAGCTAACCTAAAAGAAGATGCATCTCTCTTAGACACGGTCACCGTCCCAAAACAACAACAACATCTAAAGAATTATATGGAGGGTAAGACTTCTTCAATAGCTAGTCTATATGAAAATCATGATGGAGATGATTCACATGTAAATAAATTAGGTGTAAATAATTTTAAAAATTCTGTAAAAAAATCCTCTTTTCTTATATTTCTGTAAAAATAATGGATAGGATAGCTCAATGTTGTTTAATAGATGGTGGATTTGGCCCTAGTGTCATGTCCAAGATTATTATGGAAGAACTAGGACTCTCTTGTACAAATGAAAATGCAAGAAGCAAGATGTCCTATAATAATCAATAACAATCGACAATCGATGACATTAATGTTGTAACTATAGTCCTTTGTGCCCATACTAAAATTAGAACCACATTGAATATCAAAGTAATTGACATACCAATTAGTAATTACTCAATTATTTTTGGAAGAGACTTGAAAGCCTGGACTAGTGGTTATTTATCATTAGATGGTTCACACTTGTCCATTCCCAAAAATGGAAAGAACAATATTGTTTTAAGGGAAGGACAAATCTCGTCGTATATTGAAAAATTTCCTCAACCCAATGTAAATTACATTGAGGAAGATATGGGTGTCTATTCTATTTGTTTTGATGAATATGATGCTTCTCTTGAATAGCCTTATGATTATAAAGATGGAATGTGGCATATGCACTTTGATGGTGCATGTTCAAATGAAGGTAATGGAGCAGACATTGTATTATACTCTCATGTAGGTAAAATTCACAAATTTTTCCATAGAATAGAATTTGCATGTATGAATAGTATTACTAAATCTGAAGCCTTGTTGTTAGAAATTTAAAATTCTTACAACCTAGGTTGTGGTCATATCATAGTTTTTGAAGATTCAGAACTTGTTGTCAATTTGGTAAGAAAAATCTATAATCCAACTAACAAGTTACTGAAAAGGTACACCCAGGTTGTTTGGGATTTAATTCAAAATTTGTTATCTTTTAATATCACTCACATCAAAATGGAATTGAATTGAATAATTGATAGGTTTGTTGTTTTTACAGATTATCCTTCAGGGCAATTATTGCCTCAAAGACCTAATTGCACATTTTTATCTTTATATCGACCTCATCATCCTAACAATGTGAAATCATGGTAGGCCTTCCCTGATGATGAAAGCATTTGTTCATTTATCCAAAATGAGCCTGATAAGCCAAAGTAAATAATTTCACTTGAAGATAAGAAAATTCTTAAAAGGCTTGATTCCTCTCGAGAGCTTATTCTCAACGAGTGATGTTAGAAACAAAAAATATAATAAGGAAGAGGATTCAAAGAGGAAAATAGGAGATATCATTCCAATGAACATTGGAACTCGGGAAAATATCAATTTTTTTTAAAAATGGAGCCCAATCTTCAGAACATGAAAAAAGAAATTCATGGATTTATTTCGTGAATTTAGAGACGTTTTTTATTCGTCTTATGAGTATCTTCATGGTTTTAATCCTAGTGTCATCCAACATGATTTTCCAATTAAGGAAGAAGCAAAACCTATTTGGAAAAAAACAAAGGCCTATTAACCCTTCTGTTGAAGCTACAATTAGAAAAGAAGTGGAGAAATTAATAAATTCTCATATAATCTTTCTGGTTAAATATATTGAGTGGGTGTTTGGTCTGGTTCTTGTACGGAAAAATAATGGTGAAATTCGTTTATGTGTTGATTTCCATGCACCTAATAGAGCTATCGTTAAGGATAACTTTCCCCTTCATAATATGGAAATGATTTTGCAGCAAGTAGCAGGATCACAGATGATGTCCTTACTTGACATTTTTTGTCGTTATGATCAAATTAGAGTCAAGAGGACAAAAAAATATAAAACCAGTTTCACAACTCGGTGGGCACCTTCTCCTAAGAACGAATTCCTTTTGGATTATCCAATGTAGGTGATAATTTCCAGAGAGATATGCAAATAGCTTTCGACGATCTTATCGGTAAAATAATTCAGATCTATCTTGATTACTTAATTGTTTACTCTAAAAACCGATTAGATAATTTTGATCATCTTAAAAAAGTCTTTTTGCGATGCAGAAAATTTGGCATGTCTCTAAATCCTTCAAAATTTGTTTTTGATGTTACTCAAGGTAAACTTCTTTGTCACNGCTCCTACTCCTAAAGCTAAGAAAAAGGCAACTCTTGCTTATGTTTCTTCTTTACCAAGAAAGAGAACTCGGTCAGAAACGTTAAGTGCAACAGGAGTTCAGGCCCCCATTGTAACTGACAGCACGACAACTACTTCTACTGTTGAGCCGGCAATAACTCAGAATCCTTCTATTGTTGCAACAGTCGTTCAAACCCCTACTGTCAATGTCACTGAATTGCCTCAGAAAATAAAACGTCAATCTAGAAGGAAATCTCAGAAAGATATCAACAGAGTTACTATGACAGAGTGTCCTAATCTTGTTGATACTCAGACACTTCCAGATTTTGATATCAATGATACCAATCTAAGTGAAAGGCTAACTGATTTTATGGAGGTACGAATTCATGGTTTCACCTTGTGCAAGGAATTCCAAGACACTATTTTATCCTTGCAGGCCGAATGTCAACGAGTTGCACCAGAATCATTGGCTCTGCTTGATGATTATGTACATCATTCGTCAGGTGACGAGGTACAAATATTACCAGACCCCAGCATCTCAGAATTTCCTCCTTGTATGGTTGTTGAAGAACTCCCCCCTTCTTCTAGCTTGATTATCGAAGAACACCCTCCTTCTCCTGAACCTAAGAGGAGATCTTTTGTTTTTATATCTACATTACCAAAAAGGAGAACTAGGTCAGCAAGACTTGTTGAAGCTGCAGTTGGATGGACAAATATAGAGAAAGCAGTGCCCATTCTTCACCCATTATCCTTGGTTTTTCAAAACAAGGTTGTTACACAAGAATCGGCCTCTTCCCCGAACTTAGTTGCCACACAAGAACTAGATAACCAGGAAGAGGTTGTCACACAAGAACTAGCTGACCAGGAAGAGGCTCTCACATAAGAACCAGCTGACCAGGAAGAGGTTGTCACACAAGAACCAGTCATGCCAGATGTAATTGTTACACAAGAACTAGTTACAGAAACTAGAGAGGATAATGATGATGTGCCACTTGCTCAGCTATTTGCTCAGATTGAAAAGAAGATACAAGGTATTGATAATTCCGGGATTGCTAAACTAAGGAAAGAAAATGACCACCTCAAAGCACAGTTAGAGTCCCTAACGAAGGACTTGCAGGTTGCTCAACAAAGAAACTCAGGGAATTAAACTTTGGGAATATTAGCTCAAGCAACAATTGTTATGAAGGAAAATGAAGAGCACGTGTGCTACCAATGTGGTGATATTTATTTTCAGGCAGGATATAAAATTGTCAAAGTACCAATGAATGGACAGGCTGAGGAACCAGCCAATTTCTCAGTGAAAACAGAATGTGACCTTACTGTTCCACAAGAACCAGTAAGCCAGAGGAGATCTCGACGTCATAAAGTAGTTGTTGGTTTACCAGCAGCTTTAAAACAAACACCTCTGTTACACTTACCAGCCGTAACTCCAGCAACTCAGGCTACTTCTGTTCTTGAAGACAAAGCAACACAGACAGATTTTTGAAAATGGCAGTTGTTGGGGGTACACACAGGTTTTTCCAATACTGGTACTTAGTGATTGTCTTAGCAATTTTGCACTGGAGGAGTCACCTCCTTAACTTAGACTCTGAGTAAGGCTTGAATGAGGTTTGCATGAGTACATGCAATGTTTTCAGTTGGGGGGCATGTTAGGACCCAGAAATGTCCCTTTTTCACCATCTCTTTTGCTCATTCAACCTTACCAATTCTATGCTAAATGCTTAATAATTGTTTCTAAGACCCTTTTTCCCATGGTATGCATCATTAATCTTGCATTTATATTTTATTCACTTTAACATGTTGGATTGGTAGCATTTCTCATATTTTACCCATGAATATTCAACTAATGATTAAAATGTGTAGAACAGCCAAGTCTTAAAGAAAGATCTTTTTTGTTACACAAGGTTGTTACAACTGTGCGCCAACTCTGCATGTTGTTACATGAATACAACAATTGTGCACCCTTTTTGGAAGCTGCTACACCTGGTGCAATAGATATCCACCGATCCTGGAAGCTGGTCCCTCATACAAATTCGAATCATGAAGACTGATCCTCAAGGTTGTTACACGTTTTGGTTCACATTGATGATGAAGATCATTTAACAGATTTTGTATATCATACGAACAGCTTGAGAATATTCGATTCTCAAAGATGTTCTGAGTTCGTTTTCAACTAAATAACTCTGTCTTTAAATAGCAAAGCCTTTGTAATCATTACTACCTAATTTTAGTTGTGAACGGAGAGTGGAGAATAGCACATTGTATCTGAACCTTTTTGGTGAATTAATAAAGAAGTGGATTGAGTTTCATTAACCTACTGTATTCTATTTTCGAGTGGATTCAGTGAGAGGGAAAGGGCCCACCTTCCTCACAAACTCCCCTCTATTTTGTTGTTTTAGATTAACCGCTTTGATTTGGATAATTGATATGTTTAACATTTATAGCATATATATGTTGTTACAGTCAGTTCCTTTCTGTTTAAATGTGCATCAGTGTGTCTCATGAGAATTAGAGTAAATTGTTCAACACTGCTGGAGAATTGATTTCCTTTCCTGCATTAGATTTAATCTCTGAAAACAAAAGTGTGAATTCCTTTTCTGCAGTTAAGTAGGTCTCCTTTCAGCAAGTAGCACAGAGTTTCTTTCTGCAAGAGTAAAATAGAAAGTTAGAATAGATTATATAATCCAAGATTCTTATGCACCCATCAGTTCAGGATTTCATTGACGCAAGTGTGATTTCGATTATGTAGAAACTCCAGCCATGTCAGCAACTTGTGTTAAAGTTCAACCTTTCAATTTGGTTTCTTACTACAATTTGAATAATGTTGCTTCCATGATCTAGCATAGACTGTGCACAATTATCTTGCAATAACAAAACTTCCCTGGGTTTGACAATTTATATTGAACACCTTAATTATCTATTTAATTAGACAATTAAAGTGCCCAATAGCAGGACCGTTGATCTTCCAGATCTTTTTCCACCACCAGAGTGGTTCAGCTTGACATGTTTCTTGTATTAGGTGTAAATATCCTTCCTTTGGGGTGTAGGTGCCTAAATAAATTATGTCCCGCACCAATTCATCTTCTTGTTCTCTTATCCTGATTTGAAATTTTTAGGGTTGTTAGGTAACTCTCCAATTCTATTGACTCCTCAATGTTTAATTCGAGACTGGTGGTAGATTTCTACCCTTAAACCCAAAGAGTAGTGGAAGATTGGTCAGCAAACGGGTTTAAGGTAATCCATCCTTTTTGTTTTAAGGTAGATAGTAGAAGGTATGAAAGTAAGTGTTTTCCTTCGCTTCTCGTCCAGGGATCTGCCCCTAACCTTACCTGAAGTCTGTTTCCTACCTTCCAAGCAAGACCATCCCATATTACAGGGAAAGACTTTAAAATTTCCTTCCAAATTGTTGAAGTTCCTTTGAGAGTTTTATGAGTTCATCTGATCCATGATTCAATTAGTCTGGTTCAATGTACTTTTTAATGACAACCTTTGTCCAGAGTTTGTTTTTAGATACCAGGATCCATCCCCCTTTTACAACTAAAGCTTTGGAGAAAAAATGTATATTTTTTAAGCCACGTCCTCCTAAAGCCTTTGGGACTGCAATCCTCTTCCATCTTACCCAAGGGGTCACATTTGTATCTTTCTTTCCACTCCATAGAAATCTGAAAGAGAGTTTTCCAGCTACCTCCAAAGTTCCTTTTGGGATCCAAGACAGAGACATCCAAAATACTGGGATGGCTTCCAATACTGATCTTACTAGAACTAATCTGCCAGCCCTAGAAATACATTTATGACTCCAAGAATTTAACCTTTTTTCTAATTTTTTGAGAAGCCAAGTCCAATCCTCCTTCCTCTAATCATTTGGTTTCAAGGAGAACCCCAGGTACTTGAGACCTTCATCAATCATTTTCTCTTCAAAAGGGAAGAAAAGTCGATAACGTTTTTTTTCCCATTCTGAGAGGCAAAAGGTGGTAAGGGTAGACTTTCCTTCATTTATAGTCATTCATGTCGCTTTGGAGAAAAGCTTCAAAGTGTTATTGAGAGTCTTTGTCCCCTCTTGTTCCTGTGGTGAAGACAAGGATGTCGTCTACAAAGAGAAGGTGTGTAATGTGTAGATTATTGGAGATATTGATATCTGGGAAGGACCCAGACCATTTTTCTGATGTGATAGCCATGTTAAGTCCTTCAATGATGAGAAGAAAAAGAAGAGGAGAAAGTGGACAGAATTGTCTTAAGCCCCTTTCAGATCTAAAGAAGGTCATGGATGAACCATTTATGGGCATTGAGAAGGTCACAGTTGTAATGCAACATATAATCCATCTGATGAAAGGAATTGTAAAGCTTAGATGTGTTAAAAGTAGTCAGATATAGAGCCAACTTACCCTGTCATAGGCTTTGGAAAGATCAATTTTTAGTACCGCACTCTTTAGCTTCCTGGTATTTATGTTGCGTAGGGCTTCCCGTGCCACTCCTATTGCTTCGTGAATCTGTCTACCTTCCAAGAACCCAAATTGTTCCAATGAAATTTTCTCAGAAAGTACCCTCTTAAGTCTTCTTGCCATGAGTTTGGAAATGATCTTGTAGATACAGTTGCATAGAGAGATTTTCCTGAAATCATCCAAGGTGTCTAGATTGTCCTTTTTTGGGATAAAAGCAATGAAGGTTGAATTTAAACGAAGTGGAATTTGTCCAAAAAGCCTTGTCTCTTCAACTAGGCTTAGTAAGTCTTGTCCAATAAGATCAAATAAACCTAGAAAGAACTCAATTGTCCATCCATCTGGTCCCGGGCTTTTTTCCTTTTGAAAGTTGTTCATTACATTCTTTAGTTCTTCTAGGGTTACCTTTTCCATAAGCATTTTGTTGTCTTCCTCACTTGTAAAGCCAGGAAAGTGTTGTACCACTCGAATCACTTCTTCAATAGTGGCCTTGTTTTATGCTTTGTAGAGGTCCTAGAAGAAGTTTTTTCCAATTTTTGTCATTCCTTCAAAAGTATGCTCCTTTTTTCTGCCATGATCTTTTAGTTGCCAAATTGAATTTGTGCATTTCCTGCCTTTTGCATATGCTTGGAAGAACTTTGTGTTCTCGTCTCCACTCTTCAACCAAGTGGCTCTGCTTTTTAATCTCCAGGTTTCTTCTTTTTCCTTTAATAGTTTGTTTCTCCTTTCTTCCAATTTTAGCAGATTTAATTTGGCATTTGTTGAGTCAAATCCTCCACCCTCTTCTTCCGAGATAAGGTTTAATTGTGATTCAAAATCCCTTAGTTCCAAATCCTCTTTTGGAAGTTTCTGATGAGCCCATTTCTTTGTTTTCTCTTTGATTATGTGAAGATTTTTAACAAAGTGTAAACCTGCCACCTCAGTGCTCTCTGGGTTATATACCCGCCAATTTTCCTTAACCAACTTTAAAAAAGTGTCGTCATTGAGCCAAGTTCTATTAAATTTGAAAGGATTGGGTGGCTTATCCATCCCAGTTCTTAATTCAAGAAAAATCGGATAATGATCAGAGATTCCCCCGTGTCCTATCCATTGTTTCAAATGAAAGGATTTTTCTAATAGTGTATCCTTTATAAAAAAAATGATCCAGTCTTTTTGCTATGTTGTCTTCTCCGACTTTGTTATTTCTCCAAGTAGGTTTGAATTTGACCGGCTCAATATCCAATAAATTGAGTTCTTCCCGTTTTTGTGTGAAGTAGCTTGAGAGGGGGTCCAATACCGCATGAGTTTCCCATACTTCTTTAAAACCCAAAGAGAAGTTTAAGTCTCCTCCCAAGATTAAGAGTTTTTCTTTTAAGAAGGACTTGGAGAAGAAAGTGTCCCAGTAAGTGCCTCTGTTATGACAGGGACCATAGATGTTTACAATATGGAGGGATTCTTCAAGTTCTTTTGAGGTCATTGTGATCCCAAGTCCAGAGTCAAAACCACAAGAGTTAATGACTTTTATAGTACGAGAGTTCCATCCAATAGCTAGTCCTCCTGATCTCTCGATAGAGTCCAAAGTAATGAAACTCCAGTCGAGTAATTGTATTAGATGTTATATCTTATTGTTTCTTTATACTTATTCTAATTGGATTATCTTGGTTATAGATGAGATTTTTCAGTAGAGGCAACTATGGTGGAGGAAATAGAGGCAGAGGAAACAGAGAAAGGAGTCTAAATGATTTTTGGTAAAGAAGAAACAAGAGGTTATGATTTTCCATTCACTTTGATGCTGACTTTGAAGAGTTCAAACAACTTTTGCAGACAAGTTTCTTGAACCTAGATGGGAATAGAGCCTTCTGACCTCCTCCTTAACCAGAAACAACACTATTCCATCCTCATCCTAGCATTTCTAGCAGACCATTGTAACCACATGTATCCTTTCCGCCAAAAGTTCCAGCCAATGATGGTTGGAATGACATTGTACTACCTCCCCAAACACATTTTGATAGATGGCCCACGATGTCTTTCTCATTACCTCCTCCTCCTCTTAAGAAACCAGCTCAATACATTCCATCAGTGACATCACAAGCTCATTCAGCTCAGCCCTTGAAAATACTTAAGTCTCTTGCTCAAGAATATGAACCTAGTAAAGGAAAACAACTAGCCAATTCTGCTAATTCTGATCATTCTGAGACATCCTCACACTCAGTCACATCCTATTCCCAACACCCCATATGTGAAGACAGAAATATCTATTTTGGAGATATGCACCTAGAGGCATCATCATTCGAAGGTAAAATGCCTTTCAAGGTAGATTCACAAGTGCTGAAAGTGCTAGATTCCAAAGATAATGGACAAAGGCAAACTTCCTCACATAAAAAATAATTATTATTTTTTTCATGATCTTTTATTTTGACTATTGAGAAAGAATTCACTTATTTTGGACAACATATATTTTTTATAGCAGATATTTTGGGACACCATGATGACTTATTTATTTTGAAGACATATGCATATATATATTCGATATTTGGGAGTCACAAGTGTCCATTGGGATACTTTATTGTGGCCTAATTGGATATTTATATGTTATAATATTTTGAGTGACAAGGGATGCATATTTATCTATGGAGGAACAAGGTAATAAAAAATAAGGATACGTAAGGGGTCCCCACCTATTAGTTAGTATTTTTTATAACCTTATCATTATTTATTAATATTTATTTATGAGTTGTCCTTGTCTAACTAAAAGTTACTTAAGTAACTTAACTAAAAGTTGTTGGAACTACCCAAAACTACTTTTGGAGAATAAAAGAAGGACTTGAGGGACAAGCAAAAAGGGAGAGAGAATAGAAGCAAAAACTCTAATAAGGTTTGCTCTTGCTCCAAAGTGATATTACATTAATACTTCATTCATTTTTTAATCACTTAAAGGCTGAAATCTTCTTGTTGATAGTAGGGTCTTACTGAAGGTGGCAATAAGAAGGACCAAGAAGCATAGATTGTTGACATGTTTAAGAAGGTGATCATTTTTTTATAGTTTGTTAATTCTTATTTGATTTCTGAATTAATTTTCAGTGGTAATTAGGATTATTTTGCAGAGTCAAGGAAGTGACATACTATGGCTTGTTGATCCAATTTTTTTCAGCCTTGGTTTTACTTATAAGACACTAGTCATCTCTGTGTGATGTAACATTCCACCTCTGAGTTCTAGGTCTTATTCTGGTCCTTACCCATACTGGGGTATGAAAGAATTATTTTGTCTGTGATTCAAAACTAAATTAATAAAATCATTAATGGATTTGGTCTCAACTTTGGTTTTCATGTGTAATCTTTATTTCAAATTTTGTTTTATGATTGTTTCATTAAATTTGTTATAATTTTTTGTTGCAAACATTTATTTATTTCTTTGCAAAAACACAACATAAAATACAAAATTAGGCTCAAGTTCATATTCCTTTAGGACTAATTGATATTTTTGTGAAAAGGCTATAAACATAGAGTAATAATTGTTGGAAGATTGGTTGTTGTCATTGATGTCAACCCTAGCCATTGGCTTTTGGACCCCGCAGTTGATCGAAGTAGATAGACATGAAGGAAATTGCACATGAAAATACAACACCCATGAATGGATATTATAAGTCATGTCGCTTCCGGTGGTATGTGGCACGTCACGTGGATCCTCACGATTGAGGAGAAATGAATTTTTGAAGATGACAATGTGAATTGAAGCAGAAACTACATGTCGTCCCTAATGTTAAAAGGAAGTGACATAAAGGGTATAAACACATCTCATTATACATTCATTTTTCAACACACACAAGTTTATTAATGAACAAGGAGATATAAGTCGAATTTATGAGGAAATTTGAAGTAAAGAAGGTCGAATTTCAAGGGAGGATGAAGTATTTTGGTGATGTGTTCTAAGGTATGTTGTTTACAGGTCATCTTACCATTTTCGCTATAAATTTGTTTCTAGAATGATTCAGATGGTGAAATTTGGAGGCTATTGAGAAGACATATCTAGGTACCCGTGGTAAAAATTTCATCTCTTTATTCGCTATAATTTTGGAGATACGCTCTATGGAATATAGGATTTTTTACTAGTCCTAAAGCTAGTCATAAACAGGTGTTTCGGGTAAAAAAGTCATAACATCTTCATAGAGAATCCAAATGAAGTGAGACCAATTAAATTGGAAAGAGTACGGGCTGTAGTTTCCTTTGTACGAATTTTAGAATCTGATGTTAAATATTGAGTGTGGGGCATTATGTACAAGTTTGTTCTCCTGAATAAACCAGAATTGAATAAGGTCTACCATTTTCTCTATAACTCCTTTTATGGGAGGATTCAAGGAGTCAAACTTGGAGGAGTTTCAGAGAATACATTGAGTAATATTATCTACATGATCAGAGTATTCCAAGAAGTGAATAATTTCAGAAATTGAAGAAGTCTCAAGAAGTATTATTAGGTTCTATGTGATGGTTGGTTGATGGTGATAATTTAATGTAAAGTTTTATTATCTCTCCTATATTATTGGGTGGAAGGAAGGGGAAAAGATGGAGAGGTCAACCCTCTCTTGATATTGGGTATCTTCCTTTTGGAGGTTTATCCCTCATTTTATATTTGGAAGTTGTAGCTACCTTTGGAAGTCATTACTTCCTTTGAACAATAATACATGATTACTTCTTTTATATTGTGCATGGTGTATCGATGTATCTCTTATACTATTCTTCATTGTTCATTGGATAGTCTTCATTATTGATTGGATATAAATTGAATACATGATCTTATTGAGGTACAAGTTCAAAAATACTAATTCTCTAAATACTGATTCACCCCCCTCTCAGTATTTCCAACAATAATCATGCCTATCTTGATTTAGCCCAACAAGATTCAAAAATGTTGGTATAAGGAAATCCATTCCCTTTCATCAACATTTATTTGGTGACCATACTGGGGAATTTATCCATATTTCTCTCATGGTTGTATATTATTTTTTCTATACTTAGTTTTCTTCTTTTATTTTTTCATTTTATGACTTTGTCTGTTGTATGAAAACCTAACATTAGAGACGGTTTAGATTATCAAACTAGTATCTCTTTGAATTTATTTAATTTGATTTTAGAAACTGCTCATAGTCACTCTAAACTTCATCATTTTTGGGAGGTTATTGCTAGATACGTTAGAATCTATGAACAGTGGAAAGCCCAGCAAAGGCAAGCCCGAAATCATCCCCCTCGGTAAGAGGTTCACATATGTCCTCTGGATCTTGTTCTTCTCAGAGAATAAGAGGTTTATCTTCTGAGATCAATCATGTATCTGAAATAGGAAGAAGAAAAGTTATTTTAGAAATTTTGTTACTTAAACATCGAAGATATTTATCTGACTCTTCTAGTTCATCAATATCTTCAATTTCTATCACTTTCAAGATGACATTTTCTAGTACTAGTACATCCTCTTCTTTGCAAGCCTCTTCATCGTCAATAATTGAAATCATATTTAGCCATCACATCCTAATCTATTCTATGACAAATCATGCCAAGGTGATTAAAAAATTTGGTTTATTTCAGTTTGAAGAATATCCAACCACTACATCGTGGCACGTGTTTTCACCTTTAAATCTTACCCCAGCTGTAAATCCCCTCCCTAAACTTAAAGATCAATTGACTAAGTTCCCAGGGAATGGCACCATTTCCACTAAAGAACATTTAATTGCATTTTCTAATGCATGTCATAACATAGGTGCAAATGATAGTGACACTTGCATGCACTTATTTGTCAATTCTTTAGAAGGGAAAGTTGGTGCAAATTTCATCGAAGTACCTCCTAAAGTCTTTTCGACTTGGGATGAATTGACCTATTGGTTTAAATCAACCTATGGGTAGCCTAAAAACCCAACATATCAATTACGGGATTATAATAATATTGTTTATAACAATGGTGAAACGATCAAGTCTTTCAATATCTGCTTCACCAAATTATACAATCAAATCCCTGAGTTAATCTGACCTCATAACCAAGCTTCTTTTATCCAATATTATAATGCATCACCTTCTTCTTATCGTCAAATAATAGAAGAGAAAAATGTCATGAATATAGGGTCTACACTTCAAACCTACTTAGAGTATGAAGAGCAATTGGAAAGAAAGTGTCTTCCCAAGGAAGATTTTGTAAAACGAACTGATATGTCTAAAATTTTGTAGCTTGTCCAAGATATGAGCAATCGAATTATTGCTTATGAGAGGAAAGGGGTCACCTCAACTTTGTCTCCTATTGAGTCTCCCACCTAATACGTTATGAGGAATCATCCAACTAATACTATATTCCATAATCAGCCAAAAGTTATTCTCTCTAGGGCTTGGTGTAATTTATGTGATGATAACCATGAGGAAAGTACTTGTGAAGTTAAGAAAAGAGCACATGATCAATCTTTGGAAAAAATACTGGAATTACTATTGTTGCGTAAGAAGTAATGTTGGTTGATACTAGGAATAAATCGTATGCAAATAAGGGAAAGGGTGGTAACCCTAAGACTACCTTTGCTCCTAGTTCCTCTTCCAAAAACGCAAACCGTTGGGTTGTCATGACAACTCAAAGTCGAGAGGCATCAACCTCTTTTCCTCCATAAAAATACAACATTCTTAATCAATTAGCTAACCTAAAAGAAGATGCATCTCTCTTAGACACGGTCACCGTCCCAAAACAACAACAACATCTAAAGAATTATATGGAGGGTAAGACTTCTTCAATAGCTAGTCTATATGAAAATCATGATGGAGATGATTCACATGTAAATAAATTAGGTGTAAATAATTTTAAAAATTCTGTAAAAAAATCCTCTTTTCTTATATTTCTGTAAAAATAATGGATAGGATAGCTCAATGTTGTTTAATAGATGGTGGATTTGGCCCTAGTGTCATGTCCAAGATTATTATGGAAGAACTAGGACTCTCTTGTACAAATGAAAATGCAAGAAGCAAGATGTCCTATAATAATCAATAACAATCGACAATCGATGACATTAATGTTGTAACTATAGTCCTTTGTGCCCATACTAAAATTAGAACCACATTGAATATCAAAGTAATTGACATACCAATTAGTAATTACTCAATTATTTTTGGAAGAGACTTGAAAGCCTGGACTAGTGGTTATTTATCATTAGATGGTTCACACTTGTCCATTCCCAAAAATGGAAAGAACAATATTGTTTTAAGGGAAGGACAAATCTCGTCGTATATTGAAAAATTTCCTCAACCCAATGTAAATTACATTGAGGAAGATATGGGTGTCTATTCTATTTGTTTTGATGAATATGATGCTTCTCTTGAATAGCCTTATGATTATAAAGATGGAATGTGGCATATGCACTTTGATGGTGCATGTTCAAATGAAGGTAATGGAGCAGACATTGTATTATACTCTCATGTAGGTAAAATTCACAAATTTTTCCATAGAATAGAATTTGCATGTATGAATAGTATTACTAAATCTGAAGCCTTGTTGTTAGAAATTTAAAATTCTTACAACCTAGGTTGTGGTCATATCATAGTTTTTGAAGATTCAGAACTTGTTGTCAATTTGGTAAGAAAAATCTATAATCCAACTAACAAGTTACTGAAAAGGTACACCCAGGTTGTTTGGGATTTAATTCAAAATTTGTTATCTTTTAATATCACTCACATCAAAATGGAATTGAATTGAATAATTGATAGGTTTGTTGTTTTTACAGATTATCCTTCAGGGCAATTATTGCCTCAAAGACCTAATTGCACATTTTTATCTTTATATCGACCTCATCATCCTAACAATGTGAAATCATGGTAGGCCTTCCCTGATGATGAAAGCATTTGTTCATTTATCCAAAATGAGCCTGATAAGCCAAAGTAAATAATTTCACTTGAAGATAAGAAAATTCTTAAAAGGCTTGATTCCTCTCGAGAGCTTATTCTCAACGAGTGATGTTAGAAACAAAAAATATAATAAGGAAGAGGATTCAAAGAGGAAAATAGGAGATATCATTCCAATGAACATTGGAACTCGGGAAAATATCAATTTTTTTTAAAAATGGAGCCCAATCTTCAGAACATGAAAAAAGAAATTCATGGATTTATTTCGTGAATTTAGAGACGTTTTTTATTCGTCTTATGAGTATCTTCATGGTTTTAATCCTAGTGTCATCCAACATGATTTTCCAATTAAGGAAGAAGCAAAACCTATTTGGAAAAAAACAAAGGCCTATTAACCCTTCTGTTGAAGCTACAATTAGAAAAGAAGTGGAGAAATTAATAAATTCTCATATAATCTTTCTGGTTAAATATATTGAGTGGGTGTTTGGTCTGGTTCTTGTACGGAAAAATAATGGTGAAATTCGTTTATGTGTTGATTTCCATGCACCTAATAGAGCTATCGTTAAGGATAACTTTCCCCTTCATAATATGGAAATGATTTTGCAGCAAGTAGCAGGATCACAGATGATGTCCTTACTTGACATTTTTTGTCGTTATGATCAAATTAGAGTCAAGAGGACAAAAAAATATAAAACCAGTTTCACAACTCGGTGGGCACCTTCTCCTAAGAACGAATTCCTTTTGGATTATCCAATGTAGGTGATAATTTCCAGAGAGATATGCAAATAGCTTTCGACGATCTTATCGGTAAAATAATTCAGATCTATCTTGATTACTTAATTGTTTACTCTAAAAACCGATTAGATAATTTTGATCATCTTAAAAAAGTCTTTTTGCGATGCAGAAAATTTGGCATGTCTCTAAATCCTTCAAAATTTGTTTTTGATGTTACTCAAGGTAAACTTCTTTGTCACGTTGTTTCAGATTCAAGAATCAACATTGATCCTGAGAGGGTCACTACTATTTTAAAACTTCCAACCCCTGCATCTAAATAGAAAATTCAATCTTTTATGGGTAGAATTAACTTTATTAGAAGATTTGTTCCTAATTTCTTTGTAATGGTCAAGCCTATTCATAATTTGTTGAAACGAGATCAATCTTTTTCATGGACAGAGGATATCAAAAAATCTTTTGTAGTAACCAAAAAGGAAATAACTTTCGCACCAGTCATGGAGAAACTGGATTTTTGATAAAGACTTTGTTATCTATGCAAACTAAACAGAAGAAGCAATTTATGTTATTCTTCTACAAAAAGGTGATCAAAACAATAAACAACCTATCGCTTACATGAGCCAGCGCCTATCTGACAATGAAATCAAATATTCTTTTTTTTTTTTTTTAACGAAAACGGTTATATTTTTTATTAGAGGGGTGGCAAAGCCACAAAATCAGTTACAAGTTGTGATGCATCATTGTTTCAGCATAAGATCCATCGTTGTTTTAGCATAATTTCCAACACTGTGTTTCAGCATCTGTTCCAGCGCTGTGTTTCAGCAAATGTAACAAAACTGTGTTTCAGCATATATAACAAAACTATGTTTCAGCATGTGTAACAAACTGTGTTTCAGCAACTGTTCCAGCACTGTGTTTCAGCATATGTAACAACACTTTATTTCAGCTGTGGCAACACCGAGATTCAGCATAAGATCCAGCACTGTGTTTCAGCTTCTGTGTCCCAGCATCTCTGTTCCAGCATCTGTGTTCCAACAACTGTATTCCAACTCTATTTCAGCACATTACATAGCTTCTTTTTCTGTTTCTTCTCCTATTACATAATGCAGATTTCTCATGTGTTGCAGGGATGAAATGCACTTTCATCATTTAGGAGAAGCTACCCTTTTCCGAGGGTGCAACCTTTGTTCGCCAATAGATCTGCTTCATTGTTCGAGTTTCGGAGGATGTGGAAGAATTTGTAGGAGTCGAAGTCGAGCAGAATTCTCTTTAATCTGTTCATCGATTTGTTGAGGCTTGCATTGGTCAACCTTTTGTCTGTGT
>JZKD02S2440395.1:0-20680 GCA_000966675.3 Picea glauca
GATTCAATAACATCTTAAGATGTTGGAGATGCAATCTTTCCAGACACATTGTTGCACATTGTCACACCATGAGATGTTACAACTGCAGTGGGTTTGGGCACAAATCCCAGGACTGTTGGAATTCAAGGAGACAGTCAATGAGAAATGATTCATACAATATGGAAAGAAGAACAAATGAAAAATGGAAGAAAGATAATGTTGAAAGGATGGAAGCTTAGAGAACAAGTGTTGAGAAACTAGGACACTCTCAAAAGTGGATGAAAAAAATTGAAAAACTAAACATGAATAAAGTTGGTGATGCTTATCATGACACAAAGAATGGATGTCATGCAGAAAGACTAGTGTAAAGTATTTTGGATGACCAATAGATGAGTCATATGAAACTTTCAAACTAAGGAAATTTTCCGAGGTATCCACAAGTTGCAAGGTTAGAAGAGCCTAGATGTACGCGGGTTGCAGTGAAGGAAAGCACAGATATTCAGGGGATGTAGAAGAGAAGGTCGCATGTCTATGAAAATATAATGAAGGTTTGAATATATGTTAGTACTAGGTCCCTAGAATCTGAAAGAAAGTTCTCAGGTCAACATTATACAAGTTTAGGTCAACTACAAAAGTTCTGGTATGTTTATTAGTTTGTTTTGATGCTTATATTTTCTTATGATGTTGTGAATGCTTGAGGAATTCTTGGTGTGGTGGTTGTGGTACTTGGACATGGTATATGTTGGATGGTTGGATGAGTGAGTATCCCTATTATGTATGGTATAGTACATATATGGTTCCTATAGTTCACATCTTGTATATATATGTTATCTATGTTGTATGGTGTTGTATGCATGAGGGGCATGCATAGGTTGTTAGAGATTCTTTATTGATGACATGGTTCATATTTTCATATGGTTGATGGTAAGGTATATGGCACAGGTTGTACATGGTTGATGCTTTGTTCATGATTCACTATTCATTTTTGATATATCTTTTGATTCACAATTGATGCATGATATAATATGTATATGTTGGTATACACTTGATGTATGGTATGGAATAGGTTTAGTTGGTTGAAGATCAGATACAATTTGATGAGATAATGACTGATTTGTGATAGTGACAGAGACAATTACAAAAACAATTACAGATCAGTATAACAGATTGATGGACCGTTGTATGATGCATGGGTGGGTCCAAGGATCGTCAAATGAATAGAAGATGATGGTAATCATGATGTAGTATTATTGAGAAGCTTATCAGTGTTCCGATGGAGAAAACATATCCGCATTAGAAGTAGATTACAGTGGTAGCATATTGTTCATAGTGATTACACGACATCTTACAGAGAAGACAATGGGATTTATTATTTTTCCCATGATTGGTTACAATAGGTACAATGTTAGGAGGTGACATATCAACATGAGGAGTTAACCTTTGGTCAAAGAGGAAGAGAAAGAACAAAGGCATGAAGACAGGGGGAGCAGCCTGAAGAGGAGATACCCTTTTCCATTGATGTCAAAGGGGGAGAAATAGAAACATTGATGAGGATTGAAAATCACAAGGGGAGCATGAGCATGAGTGCATGAGCATGAGTGTTTACATCAATGCCAAAGGGGGAGATTGTTGGACTAAGTTGCCATTGATGTCAAAGGTTTGATTTCAAGCGATGTCATGGTGATGTGTTGTCATTGATGTCAAGGTTGATGGCAAAGGGAGTTGTATCATTGGTATCATGTCATGGTTGATAACCAAGGTAGTCGATGATCATGGATAAGGATTCTATCAATTCTCTTATGTATGAAGTACCAAATCGATGAACTCTAAAGTGGTCCCCTTATGGCGCAAGCCCTCACAACAAGACGCTATTGGTTAGAGTTCTCAAAGTGGTCCCCTTATGGTGAAATCCCTCACGGGAAGATGCTTTGCAAAGTCCAAATGGGATCTGTGGACATGAAGCTCGAAGTTGTGTGGAAGAAAATAGGTTGAAGAACAGATCAATAGGTTATCAGATGTGGATGGATAGATAGTGCTCATCATTCCGGTTTCGGTGATATGTGGTATATCACATAGTTCCTCACGATTAGGGAGATATGGCCTTGAGAAGTTGGAGAACCCTTTAGAGTAATCTAGAAGCCCCTAGAAGGTCAACAAGAAGTCAAAGATTCTAGAAATTCATAAAGAAGATTCACTAATTAAAGTGGTTGTAACTAGGAGTTAATCATAGGTAAAGTGGTTGAAAAATAAATTGATTAAAAAATAAAGTGGTTGCAACAAGAAGTGGTGAGTTTACTATTTATGGATAAAGTGGTTGCAAGTGGGAAAAGTAGTTAAAAGTGGGTTAGTCGTAAAAGAGGGGATTTGGATAAAACAATAAGAATATAACCCATATAAGAAGCTACTTGGAGAATATAAATAAGATTGCAAGGGTCTCCCATTTTGATCTACTTGAATACCTATTGAACGTAGTTGAATATTTATTTTGTGAAAGGCTATTGTAGGTACAATTGAAAAATCTGAAGTGACAGGTCTGAGGCAGTGAAGATCTGAAGGAGATAAAGTTTTGAAGATGTAGAGGAAGTCAATGCACCAGGGTTTTCATAATATGAGCTACAGAAAGACAGGTTACATACATCTATGGGTCGTAGGCATAGATAAGTGTAGATACCCGTGTTCTATATAAGAGGAAAGTGTGGATACCCCTGAGCTATAGAAAGGGAAAACTCAAATCTAAAGAAAGGGAAAGGAGGAAGATATTGTTCCAAGTTGTAGAATCTAAGGAGAGACTACAGGTCTGTTGGTCTAAGATATAAAGAATTAGGTCAGTTACAACATGTAAAGGTATGCCTATATGTTTATGAGTGATGTTGTGGAGCATGCTTGAGGCATGGATTTGTGAGGTTTAGTTTATTCCCTCTTGGATGTATGGTATCTATTGCAAAAATATGATTTGAAACAGATCTATTGAGGCACATTATTGGTGCATTTAGCTTGGTCTTATTGGCATATCCTGTGGTGCATTGTGAGAGGCATTTGCTAATAGTATTGGTATATGATTGGCTTATGATTGGTCCATGTTTGAGGCTATACAACAGTGAAGTTTTGGCACACGATTTGATGTAAGGGTTTAGTTTATGGCATTGGATGGTATGATGTATTGCTAGAGGATATTTGTTGGTTAGCTTGGAGTATGTTCATGTGCATGTTAATGCCCTTGTTGTGGTATAGGTTGGTACTTGGTTGTGATTGGTACATTCTTTATAGAGGCATGTGTGAGTGATAGTTGTGAGTTGTTATGAGTAATTTTGGTTGACATACATCCTAGTGATATTGTGCATATAGTTAAGAGTTGGTTTGGTGATTTGATTTGGTTTGGCTGATGAGATTATCTTTACAGATGGTTGGCATAGGTTATTTGGTACATGTTGTTATAGGTTTCTGGTACAGGTTGACATGACAAGTTTTACAGAGACAGTTTGACATAAACATAGATAGTGACAATAATACTTGGTGAGTTTGTGGTAGTCCACGAATTGCAGTGAGGATAAGAGTGGACATCCGCAATTTGTAGTTAAGAAGGGCATGAATACCCACGTGTTGCATCATAGACAGGTCACAAATCTGTAGAAAATAGTTGAATATTATTGGTACAGTTCAACAGATTGTTTTATGTCTACAAGATGGGTCTTGTACTTGAGGGTTGGAATCCTTGCATCTAAGTTGGTGTTGAGATCTTCAAGCTGAGTCTTGTATTTGAGATTTGTAACTTTCTTAGAGTTGGTGCTCCTTTTCAGTAGGTGTTGATAAACCCCCAAAGATTGTAGTCTTCATGTAACAACATAATACAAAATATTACACATATATCTGGTGCTCATTGTGTTCATTATTATGATGGTTCATAGTTCTCTATTGATGAATGTTGTTGATCGATGTTTACATGCAAGTAGCTAATAGTGAATGTAAGTAATGAATAATAATGTTTGAAGTGGTTACTAATTAAAGGAAGAAATAATTTGTAAAAGAGCCACACATTGATTCACCCCCCCTCTCAATGTGGTCAGTGTGTCCAACAGAGAGTATGTATTTTATCTTTTTACATCTACATATACCTTTGTTTGTGCATTTAGAGAAATAAAACCCTTTGTTGTACAAAAAGAACAATAATTGTTTTATAGAATAAAAAGGTCAATATTACACGAAATACTACAAGTTACATGGTTGTAGAAAAGTAGTACATATTTCTATACCTTTGTTTGTGCAATTTTAAACTTAAAACCCTTTTCCCTACAAAAGACCAAAAATTGTCTTCTAGGACAAAGAGGGAAAATTTTGCATTGGTGTAAATTTTCCCTTGGTGGAAAATGCATGCCAAGCTACACTAAAATTCACACCCATGTCCCAAAAATCATTCAGTTTGAGTGGTTCAAATTGTAAATGATTTGTTAAGTCATTTTGCAGAAGCCTATATACTTAGTTTTGCATTTTTAGACATAAAAGTCCGTTGTGCAAAAATAGGCAAAAGAAGCCTAGTGAAACCCTATAAATGCCCATCCTATTTGTAAAATGTAAGATAAGGTTTCATTATACTTCAGTTTTGAGTTGTGAAAGTTTTTTGGGGCGTGGTTTATCATATTAGACCTATTCATGTTGTTAATTTTGAAATTGAAATTTTAAAAAGGGTTGTTGTGCAGAAGAGGCAAAGATTTCCTTGTAATTTGGAATGTCGCAACCGTACTAATTGACCAAATTAAAACACACACCCAAGCTTCTTTGTAGCTCCCCAAAAAAATATGAGTATTAATATGGAGTTCTATATATGGAAAATTTACCCATGTCATCTAAAGTGCAACTTAAGAACATGATAGGTTGCTTTCATGCACCTAGATTTGGGATTACATGTAAATCTGGAGTCAAAATGACATTAAAGTTAAATGCATTCCCTAGTCTCAATGTTGACCCAAATTGAGTGGTTCAACTTGAATAAGGTGTAATTTGTGATTATACACTTGCATATAGCTCTGCATTGGAAGTTTCAGACAAACACCTACATAATGTGGATAAAGCTAACAATTGCCTTGTAAAACCAAAGGGCCAATTTGTTAAAATTGGCTATAGTAAGGTGAATGCACAAAGTTGGATATGCCTCCATAATTTAATATTTAATTTGTAACTTGATGATTGCAATAGTTTAAATAACATGTTTGTACAATTAGGAGTGCATTTACACTCCAAAAATGATGATTTCTATGCACAAAGATTCATGACCTTTTGATGAAATATAGAATGAATAGGTCAATATTAAAGGAAATATTACAAGCTACAGGGTTCTAGAAAATTTGTACATATTTTTATACCAAAAATTATCTTGTAGAATGAATAGGTCAATATTATAGGAAATGTTACAAGCTACAAGGTTGTAGAAAAGTTGTAGAAAATCTATAATGGTGAATTTTGTATGATGGGATGATGTATATATAGGGCAGTGAGTAATTCATTCCTTAATATGAGATATGTATTCCTTAAGAAGAAAATGCATGCTAAAAACTGGAAATTATGTGTTTTCTTCTTGAAAACATGGCATGTTGTAAATTGCACGCCCTTGAGTGAAAAATGCAAGCCTTGTGTTAGGATTTGCATGATAACTTCTTGAAAGCATAATGTTAGGGAAAATTTATATCATTAGATTAATTATGCACATTATGCACATTGCCCTTATGAAATTTCATGAAAACATTGGATTGAGGAAAATGCATGCCCTATGAGGGAAAAAGGAAGGCTATGCATATGTTGTTGTGTCCCGAGAATTTGGTGTAGGGAGAAATATATATTTTGGTTTGGGGTTACATGCATGAACTAATATGTATTGTTACATATACAACTCTAAAATGTTTTATAATGATAGATGATAGATTAATGATTACACAAATGAAATATTGTGTTTGTGGACTATTGTTGTATATGAAGTTTGAACATACTCTAGAGTGAAAACTGCAATCCTTGAGTTAGGATTTGCATTATATCTTCCTTAAATCACAATGTTATGGAAGATTCATTCTTTAGTTGAATTATGCACATTATGCACACTATTGTTATTAAATTTCATGAAAATAGGGCATTGAAGAAAATGGATGCCTTGTTATGGGAAAATGAAGGTTGTATATATGTTGTTGTGTCCCTAGAATTTGGTGTAGGGTGAGATATACATTTCAGTTTGGGGTTACATGCATGAACTAATATATATTATTACATATACAACTCTGAAATTCCTTATAGTCATAGATGATAGATTAATGATTCCTCAAGTGAAATATTGTGGTTGTGAATTGTTTATTGTATATGAGCGACTGATGGCGTTGATGTCGGTTGGAACTTGGACGTGTATAGTAACTTCAAATAACAGAAAACCCGCCAAAACATGTGATTCCTAACTTCAATTATTTTTACTGAATCAAATATCTCTACTCAAATCCCGGGAATTGTGAAAAGAGTTGTCCGCTAAATTCTTCTTAGTTTAGTTAGTCGTCCCTGTCCACATTGGAATCCGACAAATGAAGAAAGCTGAGTTTCTCTGAACATAAAATTCTTTATACGACACGTGTCGCTTTCAGACTTTCTCCTGCTCGGAATGCAATTATAATAATGGGTCGTAGTCTTGTTATGGAGGGAGCCACACGGGCTTTCACGTTAAGAAAAGAACATTGGAAAACGTTTTTTCTAGACAATTCGGTCACAGGAATCTGGTGATGCCAATGTAAATGTTATGATGGGCTTCATCTTTATGTTAGGCAGTTGTTATGATGGTTTAAAAACTCTAATAGAATGTCAAATGTTCGGTAGTTGTTGTTATGATGGATTAAAAAATCTAATCGAATGTTGGTTGGATGGAGATATATACCAGTTCCAAGTAGGGTAGGAATTTGAAATTTATTCTACCCGTCAAATCTGAAGGTTACGCCAAATTTATGAAACGTATCACGCATTCTAAAGGATTTTGATGATAGGTCTGCCTGTGCTTTGGATGTATTTGATGACAGGTCTGCCGACGTACTTGACAGGTAAATTACTTCATGACGAGAATTTCGTCCGTCAAATTCCACCGTATGAATTTCAAGATTCTTTGAGATTCTCTGTGTGAGAAGTGAAAAAAACAATAATATCAAAAGATAAGATTGGATGGAGGTGTGAAATCAATGCCAATGGATTGCACGACGGTTGATATCTCATTTTGAAACTTCCGTCCATTTGCATATTTCGCATCAAAGACTCAGTTGTAGGTAAAGGCGGGGACGGATGAAAAATAAATTGTTATCACATGATTTTTAACTATGCAAATCCTTTTACAAGTGGAAAACGAGTGTAACACTCTAGGAATGCATATTTATAGTTGCCACCTTAGTAAACACTTCCCTTGTTTAAGTGATGGAAGGAGATCCAATAAAAAGGGAGGCTTGCCTTATGACTTCAAGGAATTTTATAGCAAATTGAATACAAGTTTACGACCCCTCTCTTGATAGCTTGGGATGATATGCTAATTTCAAGGGAAAGGTTGAAAACGAGACAAGACATTGAATATGTGAGGGATATTTAAGAAATTATCAAGTCTACACATGTAAGCAATGATCCCATACACTAGATATCAACAAATGAGGGTTGTTGCAATAAATAACAAAGTTGTACCAAAAATAAATGTTTTGTAATAGAAGCAAGAAATCAGCCCTCAAAATTAGAAAATTAAATTTTAAAATATAGCCCTTGTTGAGTAGAACAATATCCAGTAACCAGACAATGATTCCATGCAACTTTCACCATAATATTAAGAAAGTTAGCAACAATTTAACCAAGCCCTAATGGATGCAATCAACTTTTATAACAACAACAAATTATTGAGTTAAATTGCAAATCGTTGGATTAGATTAGGCACAAGAAGGTTGTTGGGGATTCACCCAAAAAGTTAGTTTGAGAGAGAGAATTTGTTTGATTTTGAAAATACATGTAAACAAGAGATTAATGTTGTTTTCCTTCTTAGGGAAAATGGAGTCAATGCAATACATCCAAAGGAGGCTAAGTACAACAGAAAAGGTGAAGGTTTAAACCCTAATATTATCCCCTCATAAACCTAGGTCAAACCTTAAAGGAAGAGCCACTAAAGTTTATCCTCTCATAAACCCTAGGTCTTTATCTCAAAGGTAAGCTAAGGGGATGCCCCCTCACAATCCTTAGCCCTATATTTCTATGCTTCAACAAAATCAAAGTGAAAAAAACTAGGGAAGGGGATAACCTATCTTAATACTTCCTTACACTACTACATATGGTGTACAAGTCCGATGAGGAGTTCCGAGAATACCGTTGGACAGAGAAAATCGACCATACCTTTGGAAATTACTAAGTAATTATCAAAATTTCGTTATTTTGTTTCTTGGTTCCCTGGCATTCGTCATCCTTCTGATGGAGTCCAAACATCATCGCCATTCCAACTCCTATTCGACGGTTACCACAAGGACCACATGGTGCCCCATCGTCAAACGTAGATCACAGATACATGTTTTTAAAACCATGAGCTATAACAACTCACTCAATGACCTGTAAATACATGTAAAGTTAATTATATAATTGAATTATGTAACCTTCATATGGATTGAGGTTGTTCGCAAGGGGATCATATAAATATATAGCGATTGTCTAAACATTTTACTTTTTGGAATTTTTTGTCGGAATCCGGTAATATAAAGGTTGTAAGTAGAGTGATAGGAAAGGAGAGGCTTGTCAAAGAGACATTAGGAGGAATCTTCGGAGAGAACAAAGGTGTGGGATCTGTATTTCACTTTGTTGGCTAGTTTTGTAAAAGAGACTGTAACTGTGATGTCTATCATGTAAAGATCCTACTATTATGATGATTTAATGGAAGATCCACTGCATTTTTACTCATACTTTTCTTATATGTGATGTTTGTTGTGATCTTTAGTGTTTTTCTACAATATTTAAGAGATATTTAATGAATTTTTATATTAATGTTTGAATCTAAATACAAGAAAATCAAAAGGTRTGGATAAGAGGGGGAAACTGAAGGGGGGTTAGTTCTAAACTATGTGCTATCACTGGAATWTCGTYCGCAAATGGTTACGGGAATCCAACATTTTAAAACACCTATTAGTTCATTCATAGCCCCAAAAATACATGTTCAACGGGCACAAAAACTATACAACTGKTTATAAAATTGACATGYGCTCAGAATCCAAAGGAAGCGCATGCACATGCTCAAGTCAAAAATGAAAGAAAAGCGCACATGCGCCTGATGCGCGACTGTGTATGCAAAACGCCGCACACAACTRAGAACAACGCATTTATGGTTTTTGTCAGCCCCTCATCCACTTYTGGTTCATCTCCCAAGTCAATTTGACCTTCAAATCTGAGCTGAATCCGAGTGGGGGGTTGGTCAAAGACCTAAGGGTTCCCTAAAGGGCCCCTTGTTCACACTAAAGACTRGTTGGATAATGCCTCAAAGATTTGCTATAAAAAGAGGCCATGGGTGCACTATGAATTCAAGAATCTCATTRTATTGTTATGTTGCCTCTATTCTCCTACAAGGATCCTCTTTCCTTCTTGGCGCATACTAGTATCATCTCATTAAGCTATTCACCTCACCTCTTAAGGGAATAAGCTTGGATTTCTTCACCATTTCCTTTCTAGTTTTCCATTTGTAAGAAGATCTCTCACATAGGGGACTCAAGAGCCCTCCCTGGGAGGAAGAGGGGATCCATAAGTCCCCATTTTCCCTTAGTGTTTGCCTACTAATATAATATATCCATTGGTGGCATGAATATTGGTCAATTGTTTGATTAATTTTGGTTCTAATTTCCTTATGCATTGTAGTTTTGTTTCTTTAGTTATTATTAGCTTAGTTGTTTTTTTATTTCATGTGATTGATTCATTTGACTCATACACTAACTTTTGTCTTGTTCAGCTGACCCAACTGGACTTGCAAGTGTCCCTCTTTTTCTCATTCAAGTGGCGAAAAGGATACAAGAGATTGGCAACCATACTGGGGAAATGTATCAATTTCCTCCCTATTTGGGTTGTTTGAGCACTTCTTTTTGATCTATTTACCTTGCAGGGATCATAATCAGCCCAGTCCTACCTGCAAAGAGTTGAATTCGAAGTTGGAAGAGGAGAATTTCATTTAAAATTTTCTTCCCGGACGCATATCAGAATGTGTGTGGGTTTTCCAGCCCACAGGCATGTCTTTCGAGCACTGTGCGCCAACAAAATTTTGTTTCCCAATGCATTTTGCACACAATGTGCCAATAGGTCCTTGTTTCTCTACGCATTAGCACCATATGCACCTTTGTCTAAACTGGAGCCCGTGCATCTTCCCAGAAAACCAACATTGTAAGAGTTTTTTGTGATGTTTGGAAGGCCCCTAGCCTTCTAAATATTGATTCTATGCAATTTGTAAATGCACCACACTTAGTTTCCCTCTCCACATGAAGGGTTAGTCAAAACATAGGCACTTAAGGGGTTAAAAAAACCATGTTTCTCCTCTTTTTCTTTCATTTTGCCACATGGATGGCTTGTTTTGATTGTAAAAGTTAAATTAAGATCATTTCCTATCACATATATAAACACTTGCATTGGGACTAGAAATCAAACTTCAATCATTGAGTATGCTCTTCTCTCGCACCATAGAGCGATCTTGAGAATCAGAAAAATGAATGAGGGAATATTTCATCTCCCTTAAAAAAAAATCTTTAGGAGAGTACAAAGTCCCCCTAGGGCCCCTCTTAGTCTTTTTTCAAAACATCTTAAATTTGTAAGGGCCCATACATGCCCACATGTTGCAAAGATTAGGATATTTTTTGAAGCTACTTTCTTAGTTTACATCACAAGGGGAGTTTAAAGATTATTGTAATGGGCTCATACATGCCCACATGCTTGCAATCTAGGATAGTCTTTTGAAGCTTTCTTAGATTAAATCACATTAGGGAGTTTAAAGGATTAGTAAGGACCCATATGTCAACATGCTAGTTCTTTAGGGACTTTAAAATTTCGCAAGGTTGTACCAATGGAATCTAGTAATATAGGTAATCAAGACTTGTAAAGGACCACAGGAAGTCCACATGCTACAAGGTGACACCTAACTTATTAAAAATTTGGCACATTTTATCACTTGCTCACACACAAATTCACTATTCACTCACATAATTTCATCTCAAATTGTGGAGGTTGAAGTAGGTTTCCTCCCAAGGGATTCTGAAATGTCTCACTAATTCTTGAAGAAATTATCCACTCCCACTTAATTCAAATGAGATTGGTTTACACCCCTAATCTCTCAAACAACCACATATAAATTTTTTCTAAAAAACTCACTAAGTTTTCCTCCACACGAGGTTCCAAAAGAAATTGTTTAGTCTAGGTAGGATTTCGGGGATAGGCATCCAAATAACTCCCCGTTATTTGGTTCCTACATCTTAAAACATTAGAAGTTGACAAATAGGGAACTTTAAAATCCTCCAAGTCAAGTGTTCCTACACCATAAGGCAAGGAGATACCCGTGAAGGGTCGAAGGCCGAGGTTCGATTGTTCTGTGCATCCCCCCTTGAGGCACCCACCTCTTGGAAGGGATCCAGCCCGTGACCCATTTATGAGGCCGAAAATATAAATGTTTCACTTTAACCGAGGTGCCTAGTGGCCAAATTTTAGGACATCTACCTAGGTGAAAATTGTGGGCTGCAATTGCACCTTGATCAAATTTTGTGTGGCTATTTGGAAATATCGCCAGCTCTTTAGGATATACACCCGCTACCTCTCATTATAACTGATTGTTTCATGCTTCACTAGTTCCTCTTCTGGTGGCTTCAGACCCCACTGTTGAGTGCTATTGGAAGGTCTAGTGCCATTTGAGAGGAAGGACATTACATCTTTTTAGGACATGAGCATTTGTTTTCTTTGTTCTCCCACGCGGACAAAATCCACCTACCCACATGTATGCTTCTTTTCAATTGATTTATGTATGATTCTCTTGTGATTACATACGATTGTGAGATATATTGTGAAGATACAAATTATACAAAGACTCTTGTTCATTTATTGCTCTCATCACCCCGCACACATTCACTTTGCTAGTCGGACATCATAGGGGACCCACAGATTCCTCGTTGTTCTAGACGCTTGCAGAACCTCCCTCCTATCCTAGGAGGCGTTCCTAGTCTTTCCAACTCATCGACTCAACCCTCTCACACTCTTGTTAGTGATACTATATTGGGATCAACTTTACTTGGTTCTACTTTACCTGGGTCCAATACCCAGGGCCAACCATCCACTAGCTCTCCTTTACAAAGAAGTAGGGGGAAAATTTCTTGTCAAGGGGGAAGTACAACCCCACCCAACTCCCCTCAAGGGTCAGGTACACAACCTTCTCACACCATGGTTGGAACTAATCCTCCACCACCACTCCACATGCCATATTTGGTCTCCCTCAACATACTGGATCTGAGTAAGTTCACCAATGATCCTATATTGCACGACCCCACATGGATTTCAATGCCCACCAAACTACCTTTAGACATTCCCAAGTTTGAAGGAAAGGCGGGAGAAGATCCCACCAATCATATCATGACCTTCCACTTATGGTGTTCTTCAAAAACATCATGGGCGACTCTATCCGTTTAAGTTTATTTCAGCGCACACTCACAAGCCCATCAGCCAAGTGGTATGTAGACAAAAAATCAGGGTCTCATGTGACTTTTGAATGGTTGGAAAAACATTTTTTACCTTCTTTCAACTACCAATTCTCCATGACAATGGTCTAGAACTTCTCTCTAAGTCTAAACAAACCTCAACCACACATATCGCTGACCACATTCACGAATGGAATCAGCAACGTAGTTTATGAAAAGAAGAAACCACCAAACAACAATGCCAATTGGTTTCTCAGATCACTCATCCCTCTCCTTGCCAAAGATGTGGCCTCCACCTTCCCCCAATTTGAAGAGGAAGCCATCAACAAGGCTCAACAGTATGACCTCATTTATGCATAGTCAAGATACTTATATACGGTACTACATGACGCCCCAATACCTGTACCATTCGGCCAGGACAAACCTGAGATGTCTCACTCAACGGATGGATTGATTGGTACCACAACACACCACAATCTGTACATCCAACCACCACCTATGTATGGTACACCCCAACATCCACCGATGTATGGAGGACCCCTTTATTACCCTCCTCCCCCTTATCAACAACCATACCCTATTGTTCCCCCCCCACCCATGAGTGGAACCGCATCGACACGCATGATGCGCCCGACTATTCAACCAAGTTATGGTACCCCATCTACCTCAGCTTACACCTTGAGCACTAGTGAAAGTGATACACCTTCCCATGCACTCTATGATTCATTACCACAAAATAATCTGTACTTTCCATTTCCTGGCTCTCCACAACCCATTGCTCCTCCACAAGGACAACCACACGCTGGGGTTAACTTTGTTCATCCCTCTCCCATTTAGCAATTTCAAAATTTGGAACAACTGAATATGGAAAATCCAGCCCATCAGCCAAATAATGCCAAAAAGAAAGGGAAAAACCAAAACAATAATAACCTAGGACCAGGGGGAAACAACCCCCAACAGAATCGACTTGTTGGGGGAAATCAGAATCAGGGGAACTAGAACCCCCAAGGGGAAAATAACAACAAACGCCAAGGGAGGAAAAACAACAACCTATAGATGAACTTCCCTTGTGCCCTTTGCGGTGAGCATGGTCATTATACTTAACATTTCCCCCAAATAGCCGACTTCAAATAGATGAAATATTCCATGAATGCGCCATGTCCTCCAGTTCCTCCTGCTCCTCAGTAGGCCCCACAACAATATTTGCAACAATCACCCCCGACTGTGTTGCAAAAATCTATTCCACACCAAGGTGTGATGAAAACCCAACAAGGGATGCATCCCGCCCCACCACAGATGGGACATTATCAAAACCCTGGGAATCCAACGGATCACAATATCCTCCTCACTAGTGAAGAAGGAATTCTTCTACAAACATGCATTCATCAATACAACGCACCCCCTAAATCTACTCCCACCACTTTAGAAGAAGCTCCATTTACAACCAGACAACCTTTGATGATTCCATGCCCTAACACTAAATCACCCATTTGTATTCCTCGCATCCCATTACGACGGAATGTCAACAACCCTCAAGCTAGGGAGACACACAATTACAACCTGGCTGATGACTTGGCACAATCTCTTGCAGCCATGTCAGTCTTGGAGGTCCTCCAAACCTGTCCGACTCAACAAAAATCATTGCTTTCTACCTTGGGGGAAGTCAGCCCTGTTGATACTAGACTTATCACATTTGATCTAGATTGTGGGGAACCTCGTCTCCCCACTTTGGTATCTTTCTAGATACCAGTCAAGATTCAGAACATCACAGTTCATCGACGTATCATCGATGACGGTGCATTTACATGCATCATGTCCAAAATGGTATGGAAGAAACTTAGCTCCCCTGAGCTAATACCATCTGCCATCACTTTTAGAGATTATGATGGACGACCATCCTCTCCTGAAGGGCTATTTCAAAATGTCCCCATTGAACTTGGGAGAAAAACTATCTTCATCAATATTGAACTCATCGATGCCTCGCTTGATTACAACATCTTGTTTGGGCATAGCTACATGTACGCTATAAAGGTTGTGGCCTCTTATGTGTTTCTAACGATGATGTTCCCCCACAATGGGAAGATCATCACCATTGACCAAGTTTTGCATTACAAGCCCAACCATTCCTCCAACATCGATAACATCCTACCTCTTGTCCACACTAATTCCAATGTCTACCCACTCATAGAGATGGCCCCCCGAATTTTCAAGGACCCATCCTTGCTGGGCACATACCATGGAGCACCACTGCTCATACACACCTTGGCACAAGTGTGTGTCATATCTTCTAATGGAACTGAAACTGGAGATAATATCCCTCCCATAGAGGCTTCTCCACCCCCCGATGTCCCACTAGTTGAAGAAATCTTATCTCAAGAATTACCTAAGAAACCTACAACACCACTTACCCTCGATTTCACCCTTCTCCAAGGGAATACCCCAATTTGGGAGACCATCCCCCAAGCCCTCACTCAAATCCCCTTCTTCTACCCCCCACTGGGTGTACAAGATTTTAGGTAGCCACAACACTTACCCTTCCTAACATGGTGCTTGCCATTTCGGTATGGTATCTACACCCACCCACAATGGTCCCCCAACCATCCCTACCTCCCCAAATAGAGGGAATCCCGATGAAATTCCAATACTAACTCCAACCACACCACCTTTACCCCAACTTTCCAGCACTCCCACCATATCTTGGGGTAGACGGAAGAAGAAAGAACCCACCGCTCCACTTCCTCCCCGAGTTCAACCTCCTTGTGCACTATGCGAGAGAGAAGGACACCCTACAAATAGATGTCCCTCTCTCCCTGAGTTACGTAATTTGATCCAACTCTCGAGAGAAACCACCTCACTCATCACTTCACTAAGCACCCCAAGCACTACCCCCGTGTCCCCTACTACAGGAAACAAAGGGCTGTGAACCAAATTTGCATGTACCATCCATTCAGAGTATGGCCACTATACTCATTGCCCCGCGCAACCTCATTTTTTATAGACACTAATGATAATATGCCAGAGATTTCAACAAGACTCCTCTCCACCCACATCATTGAGTACCTGAGTCATTGACAACCGCTATGTCACGACCTCAGTGAACAAACGGATGAGGTGCCCTTGCTCTCTTTGCGAATCACTTGATCATTTCACATATCAGTATCCTACGATCATTGAATATAGGCGTCGTCAAATGGCCCTTATTTGAAATATTCCAAGCACCTCACTCCCCGTGATGCAAGTGATTCCCCCTATTCCATATCCAGATACTATCCACATCACATCCCCTAAACCTGATTCACTTCCGACCCTTCCATGGTTCATAGATAGACTATTTGAGGATTTACCCCCAATTCGCTTATTCATTTTCCTTAGGAAATTTTACCCCCAACCATAGTCTACAACCCACAGTGTCTAGACATTTGGTTTATGTCAAGCACACCATCACACCATAGTTGCGATAACCCCTCTACATCTTCACCCCTTGAAGATAATCACACGGTGACAGTCACCAATGTTTCTTCCCTGGATCCCCTATATTCTCACATTTTCCACTGCGATGAAGATATCCTCAAAGAACTATCTACCCTCGATTATCCATGAAATGCACTCCATCAAAGAGTGTTTTTTCTCTTGCAGGAATCCTTTGACCCTCTTATCCAAGGCTACATATGTGCAATCAAAACAAAGGATTTCATCCCATCTGGGCATATATATTGGTTCAACAACCCTATCCCTGCCCCCGATTCTTTTTAAAAAGGAAATGGACAAACTTTTCCCCACTGTCAAAATTGACATTTCCATCAAACCAAGAATCATAGAGGAAATCACCATTGGCATTGCATGCTCCCCTGAGGAACTCATATATTACAAAAATCTCTTTCAGGAATACTGGGACATTTTTGCCTAGTCATAAACGAAGATGCCCAACCTTGATCCTTCTATTGTTGAACATCGTATCAACACATGGCCTGATATCACCCCTGTATGCCAAAAGCAATGACCATTGCACCCCTCCAAAGCAGTTGCCATCAAAACCAAAATCAACAAAATACGCGTTGTTGGGTTTGTACACCCCATCGCATACACGTCATGGGTCTCCAACCTCGTCCCCATTAACGAAAAACAGGGCACCATCTGCGTCTTCACTGACATTCGTGATCTCGACCATGCTTGTCTCAAAGACAACTTACCTATGCCTTTCATCGACCAAATTATCGATGACTGTGCTGGCCATGAGGCCTTGTCCTTCATGGGTGGATTCTTTGGCTACAATCAAATACAGATCCACCCAGTAGATCAGTATAAAACTGCATTTACCACCCCATGGGGTACTTTTGCGTATCATTTCATGCCTTTTGGACTCAAAAACTCTGGTGCGATGTTCCAATCAACCATGACCTATGTCTTCCATGATCTCTCTCGCATCATCCTCGCTTACTTGGATGACCTCACTGCTCGATCCAAGAAATGCACTCAACATCTAGATGACTTACGGGTCATTTTTCAACGATGTCAATAGTACAATATCCGCTTGAAACCCCTCATGTGTGTATTTTGCGCCACCGCCGGACTCCTCCTCGGGTTCATCGTCTCCCAACATGGCATCACTATGGACCCCCTCAAATTCCAAGCTATCACAGAAATTCCACCACCTCAGAATTTACGCCAATTGCAGAGCCTACAAGGCAAAGCCAAATTTTTGCGACACTTTGTCCCAAATTACACCACTTGCGTGCATGGTTTCTTTCGTTTATTGCTTCATGATATCCCATTTCGATGGGATAAACATGCCCAAACTGCTTTTGATGATTTAAAAGTGGCGCTCTCCAACACCCCCTTGATTACTCCACCTGACTGTGATCGTGACTACATCCTCTGCTTATCGGCCTCAACTGTCTCAGTAGCAGGAGTTCTCGTCCAACTAGGGGATGATGGCTGCGAGCATGTTATTTACTACATTAGTAAAAACCTTTCAGGACCACCCCTAAAATACAACCATGAAGAAAAAATCATCCTCGTAGTTGTCCTCGCAGTCCAGAAAATGTGTCATTATATCTTGCTTCTCACTACCAAATTCATGGAAGATTCCAACCCCATGCAGTACTTGCTAAGTTGACGATAAATTAATGGAAAATTTTCCTGATGGATCGACATACTTTAGGAATACGACCTAGAGTTTTCAACTCCCAAAAGAAAGAAATAACTTGTCCTTGTCGAACTCATCATGACATTTCCCTCGGACACTGCTAGTTCACCCATCAATATGGACTTTCCTGACGAACACCTCTTCTACATCCCCTCGGATGACCCCTGGTATGGCAACCTTCTCGTCTACCTTTGAACACAAAATTTTGGATCACACCTTTCCCGAGACGATCGTCAGCGCATTCACCATCAGGCCCCTTGATATCTCCTCATTGGTGACATCTTATATCGACGTGGGGTCGACACCATACTTCATCGATGTCTAACCATTGACGAAGTTGATTGAGTATTGAATGATTGCCACATCAGCACGTGCGGTGGCCACCTCTCAGGGATGTCCACCACCCATAAAATGAGCAGGCTACTTGTTTCCCACATTGTTTCATGACTGCATCCACATGGTGAAGTGATGTGACAAATGTCATCTTTACGCAAACAAAGAACGAGCGCCACTTGCTCTTCTTCACCCAGTCATCACTATTGGCCCCTTTTGTAAATGGGGCATAGACTTCATGACTTGCAACCCTCCATCTAGCAATGGTCACAGGTACATCATTGTGGTAGTTGATTACTTCACCAAATGGGTCGAATCCATGCCTACCTTCAACAACACCATTGACACTGCGACACGTTTTTCTTCAACCACGTCATTTCCCACTTTGGAGTCCCACTACAGTTAGTCTCCGATCATAGGAAACACTTCGAGAATGAGATATTCGTCGAACTCTCCTCAAAGTTAGGCTTCTCCCACAAGTTTTCCTCCCCATACTACCATCAGTCCAATGTCCAGGTAGAGGCAGTTAACAAGGTCCTCAAAACCATGTTGTAGTGCATGGTTAACAAACATAAGACCAATTCTCATCATATTTTATTTTAAACACTATGGGCTTATTGCACGATAGTTAAAACTGCCACTGGTTTTACACCATTTCATCTTGTCCATGGGGTCGAAGCCACTCTCCCCATCGAGTGCGAAATTCCCACATTGCGCACCGCTATCGAGCTATTACGTGACACGGCTCCAATGGGGAAGCAATTGTTGAACTTAGAGTCACTGGATGAAGACCATCGGTCTTCATTAAAGAACAATGAGGAAGCTAAAAAATGGTCGAAGGACACCTTTGACCACCATGTTAACCTTCACTCATTTAATGAAGGAGACATCGTCCTTGCCTACGATATCACTCACGATACATTCAGCCATGGAAAATTTGAGTCAATATGGCATGGAACCTACATCGCCCAACACTGCCTCACTAAAGTCGCATACATCATGGCCTCTCTAGAAGGCTTCCCTCTCAAAGAACCCATCAACGGGTTTTACTTAAAGAAGTTTTGTGCCTGAGCATAGTCCTTCTACACTAGGCTTTTTCTTTTTTGTACACATTTGTAGAATTTTTTATCTTCTTTTTTCCTCCATGCCTTATGTCTAATCTACCATTCGTGTTATTGATAGATTTTTCCTCCATCGGCCTACCACATCGGTTACGCTGACGGAGCTAGTCGATGGACACAGAATCTCGCTTTGGCCGCTTGGGCCCTCTATACCCCCTCACATGAACTGCTCCACTCCACCAGCATCTATTTGGGCTCAACAACCAACAACAAAGTAGGATACTCATCCATCATTGCCCTCCTTGTCGAGGCCAGTCACCGCCATATTTGTCACCTTAGCGTCTTATTATATTCCCAGGTTGTTGTCCTGCAGCTCAACAATGTGTACCGTGTCCGCGATCCTTGGCTCTTCCGCAAATACCTACAAGTTAGACTATTATCTCGACATTTTGATTCAATTAAATTTACACATATTCCATGACAATTCAATCAAATAGCATATAATATGGATAACCTAGTGTTAGATTGGCATTTATCACATCAAGACACCATTACACATACATAAATCATCAAAAGTCTGTCACAACATATAGATTAGACATCATAAAAAGCATCNCAAGTTGCTCAAGGTGTACTAACCGTTCTTCTAGCGGAGAAGTGTCTGGCAGTAACTGTACTGCCAATTTCAAAGATGGAATTTGACATTCAATGGGAAAGACTGCCTCCAGCCCATAAACGAGTTGGAAAGGTGAGAAACCGGTTGCAGTCTTAACGGATGTTCGATATGCCCATAGTGCCGAGTATAACATCAAATGCCAGTTGGACTTGGCTGAGTTGATGGTTCGCTGTAGCATTGTCTGAAGCGTTTTATTAACAGCTTCCACTTGCCCATTGGCTTGGGGATAATAGGGTGAGGAGTGTTCCTGTCGTAACCCAAGATTTGACATCAACTCGGTCATCATTTGATTCTGAAAGTGACTGCCATGGTCAGTGACAATCTCTCTCGGGACTCCGAACCGTGCGATAATCTGGTTATATAAGAAGAGAGCTACTGTCTCTCCATCATCTTTGAACGTTAGCATGGCTTCGACCCACTTAGTAAAGTAGTCGACAACCACAATGATATAACGGTGCCCCTTGAATGACGGGGGATTGCAAGTAGTGTAATCAATCCCCCACTTGGTGAAGGGACCGATGGTGATAAAAGGAAACATAGGAGCTGGATGTGCCCTCATCTTCCGTGAGAAGATTTGGCACGGATGGCACTTTTTGACCGACTCAATACAATATTTTATAAGCGTGGGCCAAAAGTAACCTGCTCGTAAAATCTTTTGGGTTGTTGCCAACCCGGATAAGTGACCGCCACAAACTCCTATATGACAATCATTGAGCACTATGACGGCCTCCTCATGAGTGAGGCATCGACGCAAGATAGCATCTACACCTCGCCGATACAAAGTATCATTGAGGATAAGATAGTTCTT
>JZKD02S2440406.1:0-27568 GCA_000966675.3 Picea glauca
TATATATATATATATATTTGTAATTGAAATTTTTAATGCCTGAGTTGCAAGTAAAATTTATAGGGTTAGTCTCTTACATTTTAATGAAATTTCAAGGTAGTGGCACAAATATACATGTTTTTGAGAAAATTTTACCTACACAATTTCCACAGGCGATGCAGGTATCAATATTTATTTTTTATAATAATTTATTAGTTTTGGTATGTTTTATCCCCAAACGTGTGTGTGTGTGTGTGTATTAACTTTCATTTTGAATTTTCATCCCACAAAAAACTAGGACCAAATGGAAATCTAGTCTAAAGGAAATGGTGGAGGAATTATGCCTCTCAATGAAAAACTTCTTTGGGATGATGAATAGTGGGGAAAATCACTCACTTTATTAAATTGGGTAAATGAATCTAGCAACCCACAGTTTGTGTAGTTCTATTTTAACAATTTCTTTGAGGGATGGATTCATTTAGCGTTGGGACTATCGAATGGGATGGGTGTTTTCATTGATGTAGATATCATGCCTACAAACACTTGGTTCTATCCCTTTCATGTCTCTGTACTCTTGAAGAAAAGTATTGCTATGCTTTTGGAGTAATTTTATCATCTTTTGTTGTTGAACAGAACTTAGTTGGTTGTTAATATTCAATGTTTTCCTAGAAACGATTTCTACTAAAATGGATAGAATGTTGAAATATTTAGAAGTGAAGGTATCATTCAAGTATATAATGTTGTTAAAGTTATTTGCATATTTTTCTATTGGAATTATAGCTTATTCCATTGGATTCTAATCAGAAAGTCCATTATCCTTAGATTCATGAGTCTCTTCCCTAATTTGAAATTCGGTGAATCCAAGTGCATGAAATTTTATATCTAGTGTCTTAATCCATTATTTTTAGAATTAGGGCTCTCTCTCTATTGTAATAACATGCTAGCCAACGGCCTTATAAAGTGTATTTGCTTCCTCTATATCAATCCAAAATGGTTCATCAACTTTGAGGAATGGTTTGGCTGGAAGGTATAGAGTTAGTTTCTTTAGAGCTTGACCATGGGTGGTCCTTTCCTTATTTGGCGAAGTGGTCCTTGCCTTATTTGGTTGATGGATAAAAAAAATAGATCTGTATTATCCTCAGTCCCTTCATATAAGGATTTTAACCTAGCTCTGGACATTGATTTGTACCATGAATATCCTTGCAAATGCTACGGATCTCAACATTGTTTAGTTGGCACTCATGGTGAGCATGATTTTTATTTCACCTTGGACAAAAGACTGCCAGGGATTTATCTACCTCATGTTGATTCTTTTTTGTCTAGAGGGTGTCGAATTGTGCTACTAATGAGTGCAAAATATTTTTTTTCATATCCTCCAATAGTTTTCCAATATCCATTCTTGTTAATCCAGCTGTAGCTCTGGGGCTGGGTGCAATAATACCCCTTGATCCCTTTCCCTTTTCTACAATAGCTTTGGAAGAATTTTTCTAAATTTCCCTTATATCTTCATATGTGCATTATGAGTTATCTCTGGGTGCAATTATATTGAGGGATTCTATCCACTCATCTCTTATTCCACTCAAGAGTATTGTTTTCAATGAGTTTTCATCGATTCTACAATCAATGGATCTTTTTTAGATAAAATGAAACCTATAATCATAGTCCTCTAAGGACTCATATTCTCTATGATTCATTCATAAGATTTCATCTCTTGTCTCTCTTTATTTGCAATCAGTATTCATGATAATTTCTTGTAAATAGATTCTTCATTTTTTCCATGCACAATGAAAACATTGTGAGGGTGGAAAGCATTTTTTCTGCTACAAAAATGAAGCAGGATAAGAGAAATTTGGGAATGGAAAATGTTGTTTTCCCTCTTCCAAAGACTAATAGCCATAATTACTCTTGTATGGATGTGAGGTTAGGGGACAAAGTATATCCAAAAACAAATGGAACCAATTTGAACGAGTGCAAAAACACCTAATACCAATTTTTTTAAGAGTGAAAAATAGCAACACAAACGATATACTTCTCGCTAAAATTGGACTTTACCCAATTGAATTGGAGACTTAGAAAAATTTGATACTGTATAGGTTGAAAATTGCAGTCATGAACAACAACAAGATTCCAGATAAAAACATCCAAGATTCTCTCAAAGGAAAAAATAAAACATGGAATCTGTAGTGCAGAAAATGGTTTTAAGAGTGGGAGATAGAAGAAGAAAGGTGCTTCGAGAATTAAAAGGGGATGAAAATTTGTCTACAACAATTATATAGGAAGGGGAAAAGGAGAAAGACACCTAAATAAAACAAAAATTATGTATAGAGTATAGACAATTATGGAAAGCAAAGTGAAAAACTACTTGAAGCTTAACATCCCATGGCATGAAAAGCATATAATAGCCCAGTTAAAACTAGCTCCCAGTAATTGGGATAGGAAACAAGAAGAGCTCAAGAATCCCTAGGAAGAAATTTTATGTTGGATATGTGGAAGTGGGGAGGTGAAAAGCAAGCAACATTTTCTCCTAAGTTGTATATCACACTCACAAATCAAGGAGAGATTGAAATTGCATGTCAAAGGATGGGAGTGTTAGGTTTGAATATTGACAAAGGAATGGAAAGAAGTGGAAGAGGCATTAAGGCCTCTTCTAGCTCCCTGGTCCTTTCTTTTAATTGAGTGTTTTCTACTTCCAGACCACCAATAGAATCATCGAGAGAATCATCGGTTGCTCTGTTAATTTTAGAGATTTGGGACGACCACATATCTTTTAGGTCAACCTCTGAATGATATTTTCTCTTTTTATTTTGCTGATGACCCTTTTCTATAACCAATTTTTTAGATTCCTTGTAAAAAAAACACTTTGGAAAGTAAATGAATCTTCTTCATTGAAGGTCACATTCTCAATGATCTCTAATGTTGAATTTTGTTGGGCCATATTTGTCAAATGATCAATTGTGGAAAACATTTTCTCAATATCTGCCTCGTGCTCCATGTCTTTAAGAGAGAAGCTATTGATGTCATTTTCTATGAGATTTTCTTCTTCCTCTTGCACATCATTCTTCCTCTTTTTCCTCAGAGGGAGCTTGTGTGAGCTCTCGATTTTTTTTTTGGGGGGGGGATTCTTCTCTCCTCCGCCACTTGAACTATTTTTGGTAATTTTCCTAGTTGGGTGACTCATTGGCGCATTGCTCTGGGATGTGGTGGTTTTAGGAGTAACAACTAGAGACTGGACGCTCTTTTCATTGGGACGCTTTCCTTTTTTTCTTGTAAATATTGTTAGTACTAAGTATTGTTTCCAACTCACCAACATTGTGTATAGGAGAGCCTTGGTTGTTATCTTATTATTCATTCAAAGTAGTATGAATGAACGAGTTGTTGAATCCTACCGACAGTATATGTTCCACAAATAGTTTTTTAGGGTTAAAACCTTTTATCTTTTCAGCATACTTCAGATTTACATTGTTGACATGATTCACAAATTCATCGATTTTATTAATGTTCCTAAATATGAAGTCTCCAATTTTCCACAGCAAGGGGATGAATTGATTTTTCCATTTTTCGTAGAAAAAGTGCAACCATAAATTGTATTGCCTTGGCACTTTTGTAATAAAATTTTTATCAGATACATGGTATGGAAGAAAAGAGGGATTTTATTTGGAACAGAAGATCCTGATGACACTTTGTTTTTCCATCTGTTCTATTGTTCCCTTTTTCCCCAAGAATTTATTATCCTGGTCAGATATTCCCAGGGTATTTTTACCAAACAAAAGTCCTTTGAAGACTTAAACGAAATCATTGTAAACTTCATAAAAATACAAAGAATTCTTGTGTCTCCACAATTCTTGATACCACAATATAATTGGATCTATTTCACAGTTCAACCTCTTACATATAGTCAATTTTGGAAATTTACAACAATACACTATTGCAAATACCAAATACAAATCCATAAAGAATTTCTTGTCCCTTTTCTAATGTGATAATTGGGATGAGATTTCAATGGAAATCAATTTTCCCCAGTCGAAGATAGATTTCTCTTTAACTGTAAAATATAAAATATAAAAAATAATGTGAGAAATGGTGGTAGTGCTTTTCTGAATGGTAAACCTAGTAAAAAAACAAGCGATTTCCCGAAAGGGGTTTTTAAAAGAGTAGACCTGAATCTTGGTTATGTCTTCTGGAACAGCCGCAGGATTCTCCAAAAACGCAGGCAAGAGATCCATTCCATTTTCATGTTTCTTCAGAAAATCTCTGCAATCCTCTCCTTTGAAGGTAAGCATTGGCTCAGGGAGCTTCAACATGTTACGAAAAATTTGCGGTGAAAGGGAAATGGGGGAGTGATCTTGGAGTTTTATAATTCACTGGCTCAGCATGTACTTCTCAATGCACCATGCAACAAGTTCTTTGGATTCGAATACCTTAGGAACACACCCTGCATGATCAATTTTTGATGTCCATATTATTTCTTTTTGTGCAGGAGGAGATGAGTAATATGAATACTCTCTGGACCACTGAACGTTCTAGTATTTACGACCAAAAATATTCAAAGTATCACCACATAATTGTTGTCTATATGTTGTTTCCATAGGTTGATGAGAGTGTTCTTTCAACTGGATGATAACTTGAAATAAATCCTTTCGTAGAGATAACAATAATATAACCTTTGGAAAAGCGTTCTTTAATGCAATTTAATGAAAAACCCGTCACAACCCGCAAACCCGCGGTTGCGAACAATAAAAGATAAGCTAAGTGTTGAAAAATAGTCAATCAGACTTGGATATAGGACAAACAAAATACTTAGGGGCTCGGTACCCATGACAAGTTTGACAATCGTAATGTAGATCACGGGCCTTTGGGTGCAAAGTGGAGATCGTGGAACTTGGAAGATGGAATCTTGAGCCCGTGAACCCGCGGTTGAAAAATGGTTAAGTATATTATAAAAAGGCAGTCATTCAGACTCATGACATAGAAACATGAATGGATATGAAGACCCATGAGTGCGCCAACCCACGAACCCAATGGTTTTTGTTTTTTTTGAAATGCGACTAAGTATGGTAACTAGAAAGGGAAAAGAGAAGGGAGAAAAGAAAAGGGGAAAGAGGGTAGGTATATAAGAGGGAAAAGAAATGGAAAAAAGAAGTTGGAAAAATAGAAAAGGAAGGGAAATTTCAGAAGTGGGAATTGATCTCAACAACTAGCTCCAAATGCAGGATGATAACCCCCTGTGGGTTGTCAAGAATCCATCATCTTTGTCACCAGGTGCTTCCATCCATTGTGCTATGGAGTCAAAGGTAAGAATATACAAACTGAAGAAATGAAAAATAAAATTTATGTACAAGGAAATGAGAAAGTTTTAGGTGAAGAAACCTTTCAATTGTTTCCCATTGATGGGCACCATTAATCTTTTACCCTTCATGTATTTGAGCATATAGGAGTTAAAACCTAAGATCTTTTAGATGATGTATGGTCCCATCCAAAGTTCTTCGAGCTTTGTGTGCATTCATGGTTTCTCCTTGGATTGTTTCTAGAGTAACACCAGTTCTCCCTTCTGAAAATTCTTTATAGTTGCATTTTGGTCAAAATATCTTTTGATACTTTGTTGTCTCTGAGAATTTCTGTTTAGGTATTTACTTTTTTCTTCCTCCAATTTCAACAATTGTTTGATCCTCCTTTGGATAGGTGAATTGTCTTTTGCATCTTCTGTTTTAACCACAAAATTCAAAGCATTGAGTTAGAGGCTAATCAATATTTTTTCTTCTTTCCCATAAACCAATGTATACAGAGACATCCCAATGCTCTCTTTTGGAGTCGCTATGCTTTCCCACAACACATCAATCAACTTTAAATGACAATTCCTTTGGTTCTTGTCAATAGTTTTCTTCAATATCTTAATGAGTGTCTTATTTTTGGATTCTGCAAGACCAATCCCTTGTGGATAATAGTTTGATGAATGCCCCATAATAATCCCATATTCTCCACAAAATTATGTAAATTTGGAACTAATGAAAATCGAACCATTATCAATGATAAATTTGTCTGGGACACCTAATATTGACAAAATTTTATCTTTGAGGACCTTAATTAACTCTTCATAGTCAAACCTTCTTAATTCCACTACTTCTAGACACTTCGTAAAATAATTTGTAGCGGTGAGTATATACATATGTCCCTTGATTGACTTTGGATTTATTGACCCGACGACATCAAGTACCCATTGGGAGAATGGTTGTTATACATTTATAGGTTGTAAAGGCATCACAATTCTCTTCATTTTCCTCGAAAATTGATGGCAGGATACACACTTCCTTAATGTGGAATATGAGTCTCTAAAACTTGATGGCCAATAAAACCCAACTCTTATTATCTTATGGGTAGTGGCCGTAGTTGAAAAATGTCCACAACATATTACTTCATGGAATTCCCTCATTAATTCTTAAGCTTTGTTTTCATCAGCACATCTCAGTAATATATCATCATAGTTCCTTCTAAACATTATATCGACAATCAAAAAATATTGATTTGACTTCATCTTCAATGTTCTTCGACCTTTAGGGTCCATGGTGACTGGAAACTTCTTGGATCTCAAGTAGAATACAATATCTCTGTACCATTATGAATCAGCCAATGGTTCTCCTATTGAAATTGAAATCATTCCATCCAAAGAATCACTATTTGCAATGAGATTACATAAACCTTGTCCTTTGAAAGCCTTTAAAGTTTTAATTTCAATATCATATTCTTAAATCTTCACCAGCCAGTTATCCCATTTTCCTTCTCTCAATTGTTGATTCAAAATAATCTTCACTGGAGAGGATGGAACATAAGCAATGACATGATAACTTAGTATGTAAGTTTGAAAGTGAGCCACTATTTTCACAAGAGGCAGGGCTTGTTTTTCCAATTTTGAATACCTCAGTTCATAATCATGAAGGATTTTTCTCATGAAGCTGATTAGGATTTCTTCACCCTTGGTATTCCTATGAGTAAGAACAGATGCAACAATTGTTTCTGTAGCTAAAGAATAGATGATGAAGTCCCTTTGAAAGTCTGAGATAATGAGGATTGGAGTTGTGGTGATTTCCCTTTTGATATTATTGAAGGCTTCTTATGTATCTGATGTCCATTGAAACCTTTGGTCCTTTTTCAACAATAAATTGATTGGATTCACAATAATTTCATAGTCAGGAACAAATCTTCGCACAAAGTTGATCTTACCAAAAAATGATTGAAGTCCTTTCTTAGATGATAGGGGGTTGAGTTAATTTATAGCTTTAAATCTTTCTAGATCTATATAAATCCCTTCCTTTCACACAATATGAGCCACTAGTTTTCCTTGAGTTACAACGAATAAACATTTCTTTGGATTTAGGGAGACACCATATAATATGCATCTGTCAAAAACTTTTCTCAGGTGATGAATGTGATCAATCCTTTTTTTTGAATGCATTGTCAAGTAATCTTGACAATTTTCCATGAATGTTCCTATCAACCCTTTAAAAGCATGATCCATGGCCCTTTGAAATGTTGATCCTGAATTCTTCAAACCAAAGGGCATCCTAGCATATGCATATGTCTCCCAAGGTGTTATGAACGTTGTCTTTGCTATGTCTTCCTCAACAACCAAGACTTGATTATAACCAGAAAAACCATCTAACATGGACATGCAAGTTGATCGTGTGACTTGTTGGAGAAGAAACTCCATGTTAGGTAAAGGATAATTATCCTTTATACTTTATTTGTTAAGATCCATGAAATCTACACACATATGAATCTCCTAGGTCTTATTTCTTACTATCATGAGGTTTGAAATCCAATCAGAATGCCTAATGGGATATATTATTCCAGTCTTATTTAATTTCTCCAATTCAACCTTTACTAGAGGTTTTAATTTGGGGTTCATCATCCTTATTTTTTTCTTGATCGGCTTTGCTTCTTCTCTCAAAGGAATAATATGTTGAAATTTTTTTTATCATAAGATTTCAAATCATCATAAGTCCATGTGAACACACCAAGATATTCTTTAAATAATGAAACATATGATCATCCTTCATAAAAAGAGACTCATATTGAATACAATCCTTCGAGACAATAGATATGTTATGGTCTTCATCATCAATATCGTTCAACCAAAATTTTTCCAACTGTTCCTCATTCTCAAATGCTTGTAAATATTCTAGGTTATCAAGTACATAAGGTCGGAATACTCTTTCTACTTGAAAATATGTTTTTCTTTGAATATCATCCAGGTTTGACAATGATGCCACCAAATCCAATGAATCTGCCTTCTAATTCTTGTCCCTTGGAATGAAATAAATGTTGAAAGAGCTAAAAGATTCCATCAATTCATTATCTCTTTTGAAATATAAATTGAGTCTTTCCTTCTTGATTTTATACCCTTGGGTGACTTGATTAATTACCAACTCGGAGTCACCAATCACAATTTGATGTTCTATATTCATTTCTTGTGCAACAATCATTCCTTGAATCAAAGCTTCATATTCTACCTCATTATTAGTACATGCAAACTCAATTATGATAGTGTGTGGATGAATAATCTTTATTAGGCTTACAAGGACAATTCCAACTCCACTCCTGGAGCTTGAACATGCTCCATCGAATGACATCCTCCAATAACCTTCAAATATATTCTCTTGATTCTTCATGTCTTGAATTTTCTCCAGGATTTCAATGTGTTCCATGTCTAGGATAGCATAATTTCCAATCCCAACATCTATATAATCTTCCATTAATTCATTATCCTTCTTTCTGAACGAGAAGGGTTTCTTGGGTTCACAAGGCACCTTAATCATTGTTCCTTCTTTGTCTGGAAACATCATGCAACTTCCATCATTCATTATCTATCCATCGATCATGGATGACCAATCTCTTCCCAAAACAAATCCATATGTTGGAGGAAGGTATACCACAATAATATTGAAAACTGTAATAATATGGGGATCTGTCATGATCCAAGCATAAAATTCCTTGATTTCTCCATAAGATGGCACTTGTCTAGAATCAATTGCATATATACTTTCACTAATCTCGTAATATTTGGTTTAGTTCATGCCGATGCCTCCATGACCTCTAGTGGCATAATATTATTGGTCGCGTCAGTGTCAACTAAACAATTATGAAGTGCAACATCATGATTTTCAATTGAAATATAAAAGGGAGGAATTTTACCTCTCAAATTGACTGTTGATTTGTTCCAGATTTGTTTCGAACTTGTAACAATAACTTCTAATTTTTCAGACAGATCATCCAACAATCTCGAAAAAAATTCCCTTTGTTGGGGAATCTTCACCACTTCTATAAAAGGAAGAGTTATCCTTAGTTTACTTAAGTCCTCTGCAACATTGTATGTCATCTAATTAGAGTTTAACATCAGGTGTTGCTTCTTACTTTCAATGCTATCTATCATTTTTTCATTTGTTTTTTCTTTATCTTTTTCATTTTCGTTTTTAGAATCATTTTTATTCTTGGATCTATTTACAAATCCTCTTTTCTGGGCGACATTTTCTTGCGAGTTGGCGTCATTGTTTCCTTATTCAAATATATGCATGGACATATCGCATTCCTCCATATGTAAAGTTTCGTAACTTTCATCAGGCAAATAATAGTTCTCTTGCTCAATCATTTTCTCGTCATATACATCATCCAAAACAACTGTATTGGGGGTTGGTTTCCTGGGGACCCTTGGTCTCTGTGGATTATCCATGTTTTTAAACCTCGCTCTGTTTTCTTGGGGAGGGTTTCTTCTTTTCTCTTGGAACGACATTCTCGGATTTGCTACATAATTATCCCCCCTTATTAGTCTGGTTATCTTGTTCAACACTTTCCTGATAGTTCTATTCATTTGTGCAATTTCAATTCTTTGTTTGGTTTCTTGTGTTGCAATAGGGTCTACCTTCACATCTGACATGGTTCCGTTGAAAAATATTCCTCCAATTGTTTGATTTTGGGCCAGTCATGGCTTGAATTATTCATTCTTTCTTGAACTAGAGGCTCCTTGATTATCAATAATTAAGCCTCCCAATTGTCTGTGTATTTTTCGCAGTATAATGTCAGTTTCGACACCCATTTCAATCATAATTTCTTCCATCTCAGTGGATTTAATCATTTCTTCTTCCAAGGTATCCATTTGGGATGTTTTGATAGAATATTTCACATTTGGGGCATCAGATTCTTATAACAACCGAGTATGATTAGGTCATTAGGTATTTTATCTTATGGAATCTTACTCAAGGTTTTATTGAACCTGAGATTAAAATCTTGTATTGTTTCATTCTTCCTCAAACCAATTTGAGTGAAATCGGTGAGAACGGTGTGATAAGAAATTGGAGGGGTGAACATAGTCAGGAACATGGCTTCGAGGTCACTATATGAGCCAATTGACCTACTAGGTAATGTTGTATACCATTCATATGCTCTTCCTGATAAGTTTTGAAGAAATAATATTACCATGAAATCGCCATACTCAACATGATGAAAATAAAAAACATCAAGAAATAAGTGAAGTTTCCTCTTTGCATCGATTGTTTCATCTCCAGAAAATTCCTTCAAGGTACCCTTAGGGAGAACAGGGAGATCATGTTTCTCACCTAGAAGATTTAAAGGGGAATCTCTTATTCTTCTTTGATTTTCTTGATTTATTGTAGCGCCTCTTCCACCTCCTTGTCTCTCTTCATGTGGTTCTTCTCGCATTTGTTCATTTCTTTCTTCCATATACAGAGATGTTCCAGGAATATGATTTCCACTTCTTAGAATAGAGATTTTCTTTTTCTTACTTCTAGTAATGGGCCCCTTTTATTCGTCCAGCTTCAATCCCAAAAAATTCCTTGTGCTGCTCTATCTAGCCTTTGGTTTCTTCAGTCTTGTCGCTCATCTCTCCTCTGTATCTATAGGATTTCTCTTTCTTCTTATCAAACTAAGATCTTCCAGGACCTTTCTAATTCTTCTCGAGTCTTGGTTGTCATTATTACCAGATTATATAGTTGATGTAATATGCTTTGTTGTTTGTTCAATCCAATTTCCAGGTGGGGCTAATCATCCTAGGGAAAAGTTATGTATTTTTCAAAAAATAATAAACTAGATTCCAAATTTCAATTCATTCCCCAGTATGGTTGCCAAAAATGTTGACGCTTGAATCCGTTAGGACCGAAATGGAAACCTCACGAGGATACAAATCCCCTTGTGTTTTTATAGAGGTGGTACTCCTCTTTAATTTAAGATTTTCTTCGAACTCTAGATCTTTAGAAAATGGGACTTTCCATAAGTTTGTCATGGTGATCAAAGAAATATAAAGATTGCAAGAAAAAATAATAAGAAAGAAAATGTTTTGTTTTATTTTTAAATAAAGTTCCTGAGAAATGACCAGGAACCGCACATTTCATATACTTGAAAAATATAGACAAAATCTACCCACATCCATCATACTTAAACTAAAGCTTTATGATCGCATAAAATAAAAAGAAGATGGTCTGCATGCATAAGAGAACTTTAAAAAAGTGGACACATGGGAATCTCAAATAAATATAATGATAGATAAATCTCAAACACTTTATACTCAAAACTCAGAGTTACAAAGCACAGTCAAAACAGATCCCTAAATAACTCTCTTGAAATTTCTGAAAAAATATATAGTCTGTTACAAAGCCTTGAAATTTAAAATGTGTTTGTCCTTAGGACTGGGATTGGGGCTCCCGCAGACCATAAATCAAATATAAACAAGAAGTAATCTTGTATAAGGAGGATGGTGGGAAATAATAGAACAACAAGACCTGGAAATAAGACAGGGAGAAGTTATCGGACTTCAGTTGAACCTTTCTAGTCAAATAAGAGGAATAATTGGATGAAAGAATTGATAAAGAAAGAAAGATGTGATCAACATAAACTTACTATGATAGTCTCTCGTGTATTCAACTGATTTTTGTTGTCCTTTTATTGTCTTCATTGACAGTTATAGGAACCGTCTCAACTGTTTCTTTCCCTTCATTGGTCAATTTGTCAATTTCTTTTTTGAACCATTCTTCAATATAGTTTTGCGTTGGTGTGACGTTTATCTCATGCCAGATTTTAATGTTGATAAATCGCCTTCCAAGTCTCTTAAATCGAGATAAATACCATGTACTACTTCCTCAATATCTTGATTTTTCATGGAATATTCCCCTAGCTAATTGTCTATGTCATCTTCATTATATTCGAGTATGCCATAAAACTTTTTAACTGATAACCCTTTAAATATCTCAGCTTGTTTGTCAAACTGTTGCTTTGTTAGGAACATTGAGTTGAGAATTAATTTAGGGTCTTGTACTTCGTTAGTACCTCCTTCTAGGTCTATTTTCGTGATCCTCTTGAATAGTTCTTACCTTTTCAGTATGGCTTCACTGCATGCTTGAAAAATATTATTCAAATTTTTAATATTTTCCTTCCAGCAAGCATTTAGTTGTTTTATCTGACTTGGGGAGGGAAGATCCTCCTCTCTTCTTCTTAGTTCCTTCATGTTAGAGAATTTGGTTCCAAAGGGTAATACAACATCAATGTATAAACCTTCTTCATTCTTCAGAGAAGCTTGCAAATATTCATGGAAGGCATGTTCCCTCGAGCCAAAAGAAAAAATATTTTTCGAAACCTCCCATGCCTCTGTTATCAAAGCCATTCTCTTCTTAATATTTCTTTCTACATAGCTCCTGGATGATGTGAGCAGGATTGAATATCCTTTCAAATTAACAACGGGTGTGGTAGGTTTTACTATTGACAAAGGACTAGAAAGAAGTGGAAAAGGCATTAAGGCATCTTCCAGCTCCCTGATCCTTTATTTTAACTTAGTTTTTTTTGCTTCCAGACCACCAATAGAATCATCAAGAGCATCCCAGGTTGCTCTGTGAATTATAGATATTTAGGACATCCGTATATCTTTTAGGTCAACCTCTGAATGACATTTTCCCTTCTTATTTTTCTGATCACCCTTTTCTATAATCAATTTTTATATTCGTTTTCAAAAACAACACTTTGGAAAGTAAATGACTCTTCTTCACTAAAGGTCTTATTCTCAGTGATCTCTAATGATGAATTTTGTTGGGCCATATTTTTTGGTTCATCAATTGTGGGAAACATTTTCTCAATATCTTCCTTGATCTCCATGTCTTCAAGAGAGAAGTTATTGATGTCATTTTCTATGAGATTTTCTTCTTCCTCTTGCACAAAATTGTTCCTCTTTTTTCTCAGAGGAAGCTTGTGTGAGCTCTCAATTTTTCTGGGGGGGGGAATTCGTCGCTCATTCGCCTCTTGAAATATTGTTGGTAATTTTACTAGTTGGGTGAGTCGTTGGAACATTACTCTGGGATGTGGTGGTTTTAGGAGTAACAACTCGAGACTGGGCGCTCTTTTCACTGGGACCCTTTCATTTTTGCTTGTAAAATGCATTAGTACTAAGTATTGTTTTGAATTCACCATCATTGGGTACAGGAGCGCCTTGGTTGTTATCTTATTCTTAATTAAAAATAGTATGAATAAACAAGTTGTTGAATCCTACTGACAACATATGTTCCACAAGGATTTTGTTAGGGTCAAACCCTTTTATCTTTTCAACATAATTCAGACTTACATTGTTGAAGTGATTCACAAACTCATCGATTTTATTAATGTTCCTGAATATGAAGTCTCCAATCTTCCATGGGAAGGGGATGAAATGATTTTTCCATTTTTCATGGAAAAAGTGTAGCTAGAAATTGTATTGTCTTGCTACTTCCATAATAAAAAANGACAATCGTAATGTAGATCACGGGCCTTTGGGTGCAAAGTGGAGATCGTGGAACTTGGAAGATGGAATCTTGAGCCCGTGAACCCGCGGTTGAAAAATGGTTAAGTATATTATAAAAAGGCAGTCATTCAGACTCATGACATAGAAACATGAATGGATATGAAGACCCATGAGTGCGCCAACCCACGAACCCAATGGTTTTTGTTTTTTTTGAAATGCGACTAAGTATGGTAACTAGAAAGGGAAAAGAGAAGGGAGAAAAGAAAAGGGGAAAGAGGGTAGGTATATAAGAGGGAAAAGAAATGGAAAAAAGAAGTTGGAAAAATAGAAAAGGAAGGGAAATTTCAGAAGTGGGAATTGATCTCAACAACTAGCTCCAAATGCAGGATGATAACCCCCTGTGGGTTGTCAAGAATCCATCATCTTTGTCACCAGGTGCTTCCATCCATTGTGCTATGGAGTCAAAGGTAAGAATATACAAACTGAAGAAATGAAAAATAAAATTTATGTACAAGGAAATGAGAAAGTTTTAGGTGAAGAAACCTTTCAATTGTTTCCCATTGATGGGCACCATTAATCTTTTACCCTTCATGTATTTGAGCATATAGGAGTTAAAACCTAAGATCTTTTAGATGATGTATGGTCCCATCCAAAGTTCTTCGAGCTTTGTGTGCATTCATGGTTTCTCCTTGGATTGTTTCTAGAGTAACACCAGTTCTCCCTTCTGAAAATTCTTTATAGTTGCATTTTGGTCAAAATATCTTTTGATACTTTGTTGTCTCTGAGAATTTCTGTTTAGGTATTTACTTTTTTCTTCCTCCAATTTCAACAATTGTTTGATCCTCCTTTGGATAGGTGAATTGTCTTTTGCATCTTCTGTTTTAACCACAAAATTCAAAGCATTGAGTTAGAGGCTAATCAATATTTTTTCTTCTTTCCCATAAACCAATGTATACAGAGACATCCCAATGCTCTCTTTTGGAGTCGCTATGCTTTCCCACAACACATCAATCAACTTTAAATGACAATTCCTTTGGTTCTTGTCAATAGTTTTCTTCAATATCTTAATGAGTGTCTTATTTTTGGATTCTGCAAGACCAATCCCTTGTGGATAATAGTTTGATGAATGCCCCATAATAATCCCATATTCTCCACAAAATTATGTAAATTTGGAACTAATGAAAATCGAACCATTATCAATGATAAATTTGTCTGGGACACCTAATATTGACAAAATTTTATCTTTGAGGACCTTAATTAACTCTTCATAGTCAAACCTTCTTAATTCCACTACTTCTAGACACTTCGTAAAATAATTTGTAGCGGTGAGTATATACATATGTCCCTTGATTGACTTTGGATTTATTGACCCGACGACATCAAGTACCCATTGGGAGAATGGTTGTTATACATTTATAGGTTGTAAAGGCATCACAATTCTCTTCATTTTCCTCGAAAATTGATGGCAGGATACACACTTCCTTAATGTGGAATATGAGTCTCTAAAACTTGATGGCCAATAAAACCCAACTCTTATTATCTTATGGGTAGTGGCCGTAGTTGAAAAATGTCCACAACATATTACTTCATGGAATTCCCTCATTAATTCTTAAGCTTTGTTTTCATCAGCACATCTCAGTAATATATCATCATAGTTCCTTCTAAACATTATATCGACAATCAAAAAATATTGATTTGACTTCATCTTCAATGTTCTTCGACCTTTAGGGTCCATGGTGACTGGAAACTTCTTGGATCTCAAGTAGAATACAATATCTCTGTACCATTATGAATCAGCCAATGGTTCTCCTATTGAAATTGAAATCATTCCATCCAAAGAATCACTATTTGCAATGAGATTACATAAACCTTGTCCTTTGAAAGCCTTTAAAGTTTTAATTTCAATATCATATTCTTAAATCTTCACCAGCCAGTTATCCCATTTTCCTTCTCTCAATTGTTGATTCAAAATAATCTTCACTGGAGAGGATGGAACATAAGCAATGACATGATAACTTAGTATGTAAGTTTGAAAGTGAGCCACTATTTTCACAAGAGGCAGGGCTTGTTTTTCCAATTTTGAATACCTCAGTTCATAATCATGAAGGATTTTTCTCATGAAGCTGATTAGGATTTCTTCACCCTTGGTATTCCTATGAGTAAGAACAGATGCAACAATTGTTTCTGTAGCTAAAGAATAGATGATGAAGTCCCTTTGAAAGTCTGAGATAATGAGGATTGGAGTTGTGGTGATTTCCCTTTTGATATTATTGAAGGCTTCTTATGTATCTGATGTCCATTGAAACCTTTGGTCCTTTTTCAACAATAAATTGATTGGATTCACAATAATTTCATAGTCAGGAACAAATCTTCGCACAAAGTTGATCTTACCAAAAAATGATTGAAGTCCTTTCTTAGATGATAGGGGGTTGAGTTAATTTATAGCTTTAAATCTTTCTAGATCTATATAAATCCCTTCCTTTCACACAATATGAGCCACTAGTTTTCCTTGAGTTACAACGAATAAACATTTCTTTGGATTTAGGGAGACACCATATAATATGCATCTGTCAAAAACTTTTCTCAGGTGATGAATGTGATCAATCCTTTTTTTTGAATGCATTGTCAAGTAATCTTGACAATTTTCCATGAATGTTCCTATCAACCCTTTAAAAGCATGATCCATGGCCCTTTGAAATGTTGATCCTGAATTCTTCAAACCAAAGGGCATCCTAGCATATGCATATGTCTCCCAAGGTGTTATGAACGTTGTCTTTGCTATGTCTTCCTCAACAACCAAGACTTGATTATAACCAGAAAAACCATCTAACATGGACATGCAAGTTGATCGTGTGACTTGTTGGAGAAGAAACTCCATGTTAGGTAAAGGATAATTATCCTTTATACTTTATTTGTTAAGATCCATGAAATCTACACACATATGAATCTCCTAGGTCTTATTTCTTACTATCATGAGGTTTGAAATCCAATCAGAATGCCTAATGGGATATATTATTCCAGTCTTATTTAATTTCTCCAATTCAACCTTTACTAGAGGTTTTAATTTGGGGTTCATCATCCTTATTTTTTTCTTGATCGGCTTTGCTTCTTCTCTCAAAGGAATAATATGTTGAAATTTTTTTTATCATAAGATTTCAAATCATCATAAGTCCATGTGAACACACCAAGATATTCTTTAAATAATGAAACATATGATCATCCTTCATAAAAAGAGACTCATATTGAATACAATCCTTCGAGACAATAGATATGTTATGGTCTTCATCATCAATATCGTTCAACCAAAATTTTTCCAACTGTTCCTCATTCTCAAATGCTTGTAAATATTCTAGGTTATCAAGTACATAAGGTCGGAATACTCTTTCTACTTGAAAATATGTTTTTCTTTGAATATCATCCAGGTTTGACAATGATGCCACCAAATCCAATGAATCTGCCTTCTAATTCTTGTCCCTTGGAATGAAATAAATGTTGAAAGAGCTAAAAGATTCCATCAATTCATTATCTCTTTTGAAATATAAATTGAGTCTTTCCTTCTTGATTTTATACCCTTGGGTGACTTGATTAATTACCAACTCGGAGTCACCAATCACAATTTGATGTTCTATATTCATTTCTTGTGCAACAATCATTCCTTGAATCAAAGCTTCATATTCTACCTCATTATTAGTACATGCAAATTCAATTATGATAGTGTGTGGATGAATAATCTTTATTAGGCTTACAAGGACAATTCCAACTCCACTCCTGGATCTTGAACATGCTCCATCGAATGACATCCTCCAATAACCTTGAAATATATTCTCTTGATTCTTCATGTCTTGAATTTTCTCTAGGATTTCAATGTGTTCCATGTCTAGGATAGCATAATTTCCAATCCCAACATCTATATAATCTTCCATTAATTCATTATCCTTCTTTCTAAATGAGAAGGGTTTCTTGGGTTCACAAGGCACCTTAATCATTGTTCCTTCTTTGTCTGGAAACATCATGCAACTTCCATCGTTCATTATCTATCCATCGATCATGGATGACCAATCTCTTCCCAAAACAAATCCATATGTTGTAGGAAGGTATACCACAATAATATTGAAAATTGTAATAATATGGGGATCTGTCATGATCCAAGCATAAAATTCCTTGATTTCTCCATAAGATGGCACTTGTCTAGAATCAATTGCATATATACTTTCACTAATCTCGTAATATTTGGTTTAGTTCATGCCGATGCCTCCATGACCTCTAGTGGCATAATATTATTGGTCGCGTCAGTGTCAACTAAACAATTATGAAGTGCAACATCATGATTTTCAATTGAAATATAAAAGGGAGGAATTTTACCTCTCAAATTGACTGTTGATTTGTTCCAGATTTGTTTCGAACTTGTAACAATAACTTCTAATTTTTCAGACAGATCATCCAACAATCTCGAAAAAAATTCCCTTTGTTGGGGAATCTTCACCACTTCTATAAAAGGAAGAGTTATCCTTAGTTTACTTAAGTCCTCTGCAACATTGTATGTCATCTAATTAGAGTTTAACATCAGGTGTTGCTTCTTACTTTCAATGCTATCTATCATTTTTTCATTTGTTTTTTCTTTATCTTTTTCATTTTCGTTTTTAGAATCATTTTTATTCTTGGATCTATTTACAAATCCTCTTTTCTGGGCGACATTTTCTTGCGAGTTGGCGTCATTGTTTCCTTATTCAAATATATGCATGGACATATCGCATTCCTCCATATGTAAAGTTTCGTAACTTTCATCAGGCAAATAATAGTTCTCTTGCTCAATCATTTTCTCGTCATATACATCATCCAAAACAACTGTATTGGGGGTTGGTTTCCTGGGGACCCTTGGTCTCTGTGGATTATCCATGTTTTTAAACCTCGCTCTGTTTTCTTGGGGAGGGTTTCTTCTTTTCTCTTGGAACGACATTCTCGGATTTGCTACATAATTATCCCCCCTTATTAGTCTGGTTATCTTGTTCAACACTTTCCTGATAGTTCTATTCATTTGTGCAATTTCAATTCTTTGTTTGGTTTCTTGTGTTGCAATAGGGTCTACCTTCACATCTGACATGGTTCCGTTGAAAAATATTCCTCCAATTGTTTGATTTTGGGCCAGTCATGGCTTGAATTATTCATTCTTTCTTGAACTAGAGGCTCCTTGATTATCAATAATTAAGCCTCCCAATTGTCTGTGTATTTTTCGCAGTATAATGTCAGTTTCGACACCCATTTCAATCATAATTTCTTCCATCTCAGTGGATTTAATCATTTCTTCTTCCAAGGTATCCATTTGGGATGTTTTGATAGAATATTTCACATTTGGGGCATCAGATTCTTATAACAACCGAGTATGATTAGGTCATTAGGTATTTTATCTTATGGAATCTTACTCAAGGTTTTATTGAACCTGAGATTAAAATCTTGTATTGTTTCATTCTTCCTCAAACCAATTTGAGTGAAATCGGTGAGAACGGTGTGATAAGAAATTGGAGGGGTGAACATAGTCAGGAACATGGCTTCGAGGTCACTATATGAGCCAATTGACCTACTAGGTAATGTTGTATACCATTCATATGCTCTTCCTGATAAGTTTTGAAGAAATAATATTACCATGAAATCGCCATACTCAACATGATGAAAATAAAAAACATCAAGAAATAAGTGAAGTTTCCTCTTTGCATCGATTGTTTCATCTCCAGAAAATTCCTTCAAGGTACCCTTAGGGAGAACAGGGAGATCATGTTTCTCACCTAGAAGATTTAAAGGGGAATCTCTTATTCTTCTTTGATTTTCTTGATTTATTGTAGCGCCTCTTCCACCTCCTTGTCTCTCTTCATGTGGTTCTTCTCGCATTTGTTCATTTCTTTCTTCCATATACAGAGATGTTCCAGGAATATGATTTCCACTTCTTAGAATAGAGATTTTCTTTTTCTTACTTCTAGTAATGGGCCCCTTTTATTCGTCCAGCTTCAATCCCAAAAAATTCCTTGTGCTGCTCTATCTAGCCTTTGGTTTCTTCAGTCTTGTCGCTCATCTCTCCTCTGTATCTATAGGATTTCTCTTTCTTCTTATCAAACTAAGATCTTCCAGGACCTTTCTAATTCTTCTCGAGTCTTGGTTGTCATTATTACCAGATTATATAGTTGATGTAATATGCTTTGTTGTTTGTTCAATCCAATTTCCAGGTGGGGCTAATCATCCTAGGGAAAAGTTATGTATTTTTCAAAAAATAATAAACTAGATTCCAAATTTCAATTCATTCCCCAGTATGGTTGCCAAAAATGTTGACGCTTGAATCCGTTAGGACCGAAATGGAAACCTCACGAGGATACAAATCCCCTTGTGTTTTTATAGAGGTGGTACTCCTCTTTAATTTAAGATTTTCTTCGAACTCTAGATCTTTAGAAAATGGGACTTTCCATAAGTTTGTCATGGTGATCAAAGAAATATAAAGATTGCAAGAAAAAATAATAAGAAAGAAAATGTTTTGTTTTATTTTTAAATAAAGTTCCTGAGAAATGACCAGGAACCGCACATTTCATATACTTGAAAAATATAGACAAAATCTACCCACATCCATCATACTTAAACTAAAGCTTTATGATCGCATAAAATAAAAAGAAGATGGTCTGCATGCATAAGAGAACTTTAAAAAAGTGGACACATGGGAATCTCAAATAAATATAATGATAGATAAATCTCAAACACTTTATACTCAAAACTCAGAGTTACAAAGCACAGTCAAAACAGATCCCTAAATAACTCTCTTGAAATTTCTGAAAAAATATATAGTCTGTTACAAAGCCTTGAAATTTAAAATGTGTTTGTCCTTAGGACTGGGATTGGGGCTCCCGCAGACCATAAATCAAATATAAACAAGAAGTAATCTTGTATAAGGAGGATGGTGGGAAATAATAGAACAACAAGACCTGGAAATAAGACAGGGAGAAGTTATCGGACTTCAGTTGAACCTTTCTAGTCAAATAAGAGGAATAATTGGATGAAAGAATTGATAAAGAAAGAAAGATGTGATCAACATAAACTTACTATGATAGTCTCTCGTGTATTCAACTGATTTTTGTTGTCCTTTTATTGTCTTCATTGACAGTTATAGGAACCGTCTCAACTGTTTCTTTCCCTTCATTGGTCAATTTGTCAATTTCTTTTTTGAACCATTCTTCAATATAGTTTTGCGTTGGTGTGACGTTTATCTCATGCCAGATTTTAATGTTGATAAATCGCCTTCCAAGTCTCTTAAATCGAGATAAATACCATGTACTACTTCCTCAATATCTTGATTTTTCATGGAATATTCCCCTAGCTAATTGTCTATGTCATCTTCATTATATTCGAGTATGCCATAAAACTTTTTAACTGATAACCCTTTAAATATCTCAGCTTGTTTGTCAAACTGTTGCTTTGTTAGGAACATTGAGTTGAGAATTAATTTAGGGTCTTGTACTTCGTTAGTACCTCCTTCTAGGTCTATTTTCGTGATCCTCTTGAATAGTTCTTACCTTTTCAGTATGGCTTCACTGCATGCTTGAAAAATATTATTCAAATTTTTAATATTTTCCTTCCAGCAAGCATTTAGTTGTTTTATCTGACTTGGGGAGGGAAGATCCTCCTCTCTTCTTCTTAGTTCCTTCATGTTAGAGAATTTGGTTCCAAAGGGTAATACAACATCAATGTATAAACCTTCTTCATTCTTCAGAGAAGCTTGCAAATATTCATGGAAGGCATGTTCCCTCGAGCCAAAAGAAAAAATATTTTTCGAAACCTCCCATGCCTCTGTTATCAAAGCCATTCTCTTCTTAATATTTCTTTCTACATAGCTCCTGGATGATGTGAGCAGGATTGAATATCCTTTCAAATTAACAACGGGTGTGGTAGGTTTTACTATTGACAAAGGACTAGAAAGAAGTGGAAAAGGCATTAAGGCATCTTCCAGCTCCCTGATCCTTTATTTTAACTTAGTTTTTTTTGCTTCCAGACCACCAATAGAATCATCAAGAGCATCCCAGGTTGCTCTGTGAATTATAGATATTTAGGACATCCGTATATCTTTTAGGTCAACCTCTGAATGACATTTTCCCTTCTTATTTTTCTGATCACCCTTTTCTATAATCAATTTTTATATTCGTTTTCAAAAACAACACTTTGGAAAGTAAATGACTCTTCTTCACTAAAGGTCTTATTCTCAGTGATCTCTAATGATGAATTTTGTTGGGCCATATTTTTTGGTTCATCAATTGTGGGAAACATTTTCTCAATATCTTCCTTGATCTCCATGTCTTCAAGAGAGAAGTTATTGATGTCATTTTCTATGAGATTTTCTTCTTCCTCTTGCACAAAATTGTTCCTCTTTTTTCTCAGAGGAAGCTTGTGTGAGCTCTCAATTTTTCTGGGGGGGGGAATTCGTCGCTCATTCGCCTCTTGAAATATTGTTGGTAATTTTACTAGTTGGGTGAGTCGTTGGAACATTACTCTGGGATGTGGTGGTTTTAGGAGTAACAACTCGAGACTGGGCGCTCTTTTCACTGGGACCCTTTCATTTTTGCTTGTAAAATGCATTAGTACTAAGTATTGTTTTGAATTCACCATCATTGGGTACAGGAGCGCCTTGGTTGTTATCTTATTCTTAATTAAAAATAGTATGAATAAACAAGTTGTTGAATCCTACTGACAACATATGTTCCACAAGGATTTTGTTAGGGTCAAACCCTTTTATCTTTTCAACATAATTCAGACTTACATTGTTGAAGTGATTCACAAACTCATCGATTTTATTAATGTTCCTGAATATGAAGTCTCCAATCTTCCATGGGAAGGGGATGAAATGATTTTTCCATTTTTCATGGAAAAAGTGTAGCTAGAAATTGTATTGTCTTGCTACTTCCATAATAAAAAANCCTAGTCATCATGCATTATTTTAGGATCTAGAGCAAATCTCTCTATGAGGTGGCATCACCCATTGTACTATAAATATGTAACATTGGAGTGAATATAAAAGTGTTGGCTAGTGAGACTTTTCCGCCATCTTGTTATTCATGTCTATGTTTTATGAATTGGTATCATAGCACTTATTGTCTCCAAAAGTCACACACCACGCAGCTAGAAACCATGAGCATATTTCAGATTTCAATTTTGAAACAACGCCAATTTGAATAAAATTATGTCATTCGTTGTCTCTGTCCGTTGACGATAAAAGGAGGGTTGTTTTCTCTCGCTGTCCCTCGGGCTCCTCTAATCTCTCTGTGTGAGGGTTTTATTCATGTCTATGTTTTATCAATTGGTATCAAATAACTTATGGTCTTAAGGGACTAATGTATCCATGGGAGTTGAAGTGTGCATTGAAATGAAGTATCTACACCAACAAAATTGCAGATCTAAATCCACTTGAAGGTGTAATGGAAAATTCAAGGTTTTAGTTCTTTGATTCTCCTGTTGATTTAAATGGAAAGTGTCTTGTTGTTTACAAAGATTAAATACATGTTGGTTGCAAAGGATTTTGCAAACCAGATTCCTTTCAAATATTAGTTTGATTTCAACTTTTGGTCATACCCAGTTCACATAGTTGATGGTTACACAAAATGCATTTGATTCACGATATAGTGTTGTGATTTGCCTCTCTTTCATGCGATCTAAGTGTTTGCCAAGAAAGGATTTTCATATGAAGGAGATTCGATTACTTTTATCAGAATTGGCTTCAAATGAATTTATTATCTAAAAATGCTCCAAAATATGTAATCAAACTCGGTTTTTCTTCCTGAAATGTCAGATTTCACCATTGTCTTTTTAGTAACCAATAAGTGCAAATCATATCCCCCTATGAAAAAAATTTGCACAAGAATCTTCAAGAAAACAATGTTCTTTTTCTTATGCATATTTTATCAATCGAGCTCGATGATGATTTGAGAATAAAAGGAACAACGAATTGGAGATACAGTGACAAGGAATGAAAACGGATGAATTCGAACCTTGGTGATGCGTGAGCTCGTGAGGGCTTGATTGACACTGATTTTCTCAATACTTTTCTCCACAAACTGCTCCACGGATTCCTCAACGAATCTACTTGAAATGATTTTTAAATATCCTCAAATTTGCCTAAAATATCTACTCAATGATTTTCTCATCCAAATTCCACTACAACTTCCTCAACAAATGTACCCTCATGCCCTCTATTCAACAGTATGATGGTGGAAAAGTATCAATGACCTGATAGCTTCTCCATGGTAGTTTTCCATGGGAGGTGAGGTGCAACAAGAGCATCGAGAAAAAGAGGAGCATGCAAATCCATGATGTCGCAGCAAGACAAGGTTCGAGTTTTGGAATATTATAGGGAATACAGGAATGGAAAACACACATTGAAGTTTTGAATGATGAAATGCAGCTGATCTGATTTGAGCGTTGTGAAGATCAGATTTGATATCTCTGTTTAGTAGGCTCTTCATATTGCACAATTGTTTTGGTGCTTGATATGCAAGTGTGCATGCCCCAGAAATCTTACCACTAGATCAACTTCCCAACGATCTACATGGATCTGAAGCGACCCACTCAATGATCCACAGTAATTCGCCCACAATAATTCTTCTACTACTATATTGAAATATTTTGATCTAGTTTTTAAATCTGTTTATTACAATAAAATTTGTGGCTTGTAGTGGTAAATGAGTTTTTAGTTGTGAAGGTATGATATTCTCTGCTCAGATCACATCATATTTTCTCAATTGCATTGATGGCCTCCCATCGTACACGAGGATGTGGATCTTGGAATGACTTCAGAACCAAACAACGATCTGACCTGGTTGATCTACCTCAATAATCCAATCCAGTGCACTTTTCATGGTTCATTTCCATCAATCGTAGCAGAGGTATTGTCGTGCTCATGGTCATCGTCCATAATGAGATTGGGATGTTTGTGTCAGAGAGATTCCAATGATTCTATGAATAAGTACATGGTAAAAGAAATTTGGATTTGCAGACAATGGTTTGATCGAACCAACCGAGAACGCAGGCATCAATTCGCATACGAAAATGCGCGAGTGCACATGCCGCTACCTCTTATTCTTCTCCAAAATTCACACAGCACGCAGCTAGAAATCGTGCACAGATTTCATATTTCAATTCTGAAACAATGCCAATTTGAATAAAATTATGTTGTTCGCTGTCTTTGTCCCTTGACGATAGAAGGAGGGTTGTTTTCTCTTGATGTCCCTCAGACTCCTCTTATCTCTCTGTGTGAGGGTGACATAGGCATTCTGTGCGCAATATTAGGGTATCTGCATTGATGAGATCATTGTGATATCAGTGTTGAACGAAATCGTTGTTGTAGCTGGGGGTGTTTGCTGTTGAGTGGTGGGCGCTTGAAATTGATGCCAATATTATTTAATCGTTGCTTGAGATCATTTATGAATTAATTTTCTCTGCCAGTGTCAAGTTTGTCTTGGGCATTGCAATGTGCCTCTCAGAAAAGTCTTATTTTCCACCTAGACACAAATTGGTTTCTCCTTCACGCGTATGCCTAGTGATTTGCGATTATAGCTCTCTCTTATTTTCCATGTCAATGGTGCAATACTTTTTCTAAATTCCAGTATTAAATCTCATCACAGAGAACAAAGGGTATTAAATTTCACTCTTCTTTTTTNACTATAAATATGTAACATTGGAGTGAATATAAAAGTGTTGGCTAGTGAGCCTTTTCCGCCATCTTGTTATTCGTGTCTATGTTTCATCAGAAAAGAGGGATTTTATTTGGAATAGAAGATCATGATGACACTGTGATTTTCCATATGTTCTATCGTTCCCTTTTTATCCAAGAATTTATTAGCCTGGTTAGATATCCTGGGGTTATTTTTACCAAACAACATTCCTTTGAAGACTGAAACAAAATCATTGTAAGCTTCGTAAAAATACAGAGAAGTCTTGTGTCTCCACAATGCATGATACCAGAAGGTAATTGGATCTATTTCATAATTCACCCTCTTACATATAGTCAATTTTGGAAATTGACATAAATACACTATCGAAAATACCAAATAGTAATCCATATAGAATTTCTTGTCCCTTTTGTAATGTGATACTTGGGATGAGATTTTAATGGAAATCAATTTTCCCCAGTTGAATATAGCTTTCTCTTTAACTGTAAAATATAAAATATAAATAGTCATGCGAGAAATGGTGGTGGTTCTTTCCTGACCTGTCAACCTGGTAAACAACCAAGAGATTTCCCGAAAGGGGTTTTTAAAAGATTCAACCTGAATCCTGGTTATGTCTTCTAGAACAGACACAAAATTCTCCAAAAACTCAAGAAAGATATCCAGGCCATTTTCATGTTTCTTCAGAAAATATATGCAATCCTCTCTTTTGAAGATAAGTGTTGACTCATGGAGCTTCAACATCTTACGAAAAGATTTCGATGAAAGGGAAATGGGGGATTCATCTTGGAGTTGTATAATTCATTGGCTCTGCACATACTTCTCAATGCACCATGCAACAATTTCTTTGCAGTGGAATACCTTAGGAACACACCCTGCGTGAGTAATTCTCAATGTCCATATTAAATATTAGTTTGTAGGAGGAGATGAGTAATCTGAATATGCTTTGGACCACTGAAAGTTCTGGTCTTTATGACCAAAAATATTCAAAGTATCACCACGGAACTGATATCTAGATTTTACTTCCATAGGTTGATGAGAGTGTTCTTTCAACTGGACGATAACTTGAAATGAATCCTTTCGGAGAGATAACAATAATATAACCTTTGGAAAATCATGATTTAAGGCAATTTAATGAAAAATATCATTGAGCCCTTCGTTATTAATGAAGATCATTATAGAGCCTTCATGATCAGTTATTAACATTAAACTACACTAAATGTATATTGGGAAAAGCATGAAGATGGTCGGGATGGATAAGAGCAATTTGAATTTTGGTCCTTTTGTGAACCCACCAACCCAAGAACCCGCGAACCCACAGTTGTGAACGATCAAATATAAGTTAAGTGTTGCAAAACGGTCGGTCAGACTTGGACATAGGAGAAATGAAATACTTAGGGGCTCATTACCTGCAACAAGTCTGACAGTCATAATGTAGATCACGGGCATTTGGGTGCAAAGTGGAGATCGCAGAACTTGGAAGATGAAACATTGAACCCATGAACCCGTGCTTGAAAAATGGTTAAGTATATTATAACAAGGAGGTTGGTCAGACTCGTGACATAGGAGCATGAATGGAGATGAAGACCCGTGAGTCTTCCAACCCATGAACCTGTCAATTTTTATTTTTTTTGAAATGCAACTAAGTATGGTAACTAGAAAGGGAAAAGAGAAGGGAGAAAAGAAAAGGGGAAAGAAGGTAGGTATAGAAGATGGAAAATAAATGGAAAAAATAAGTTGGGAAAATAGGAAAGGAAGGGAAATTTCTAAAGTGGGAATTGATCTCAACAAAAGTCCAGGGCTAAAATATAACTCCATGCTTATTAGACACCCATGTTCTAACTCTGCATTTCCCACTTGTAATGTGGATTAGAAATGGCAGTAATTGGGATACATTGAATAGACATCAGTAATTTTTTTGATGGACAAGCCCAAGTTTTATCTATACACCCTTTATAAATAAATGAGGGTACATCAGTTATGCAAGGACCTAGGCATTAAAGTTTTCATTGTCTGTGTTGGATCATAAAATTTTAGGTTTAAACCAATCCAACATTAGATATTGATTTTGAGATGAAAAAGTTCAGAGAAAAACTGCAACTTCATACTTATAAGTTATTGTTAGGCACTGTAGTAA